>NEWO01000660.1:346189-363111 GCA_003013225.1 Phalaenopsis aphrodite | reverse complement strand
CAATTTTGATGGTTTCCCTATCCTCATCTTCCTTAACAATGAAACTATTTCTATGTAATGTTCCCAAAGAAATCAAATTCTTCGTTAAATCTAAAATATATTTGACATCACATAATATTCTAACAGTGTTATAATACATCTTAATTCTGACTTCACCAATACCAACAATATTACATCATCTATTAACACCTAAATATATTGAGCCATAATTAGTTAACTTATATGAAGTAAATCACTCATTGTTAGGTGTTATATGATAAGAGCATCTTGAATCAAGAATTCATGCATCCATAAACTGAGTTGATGAAACTGAAAGCATATCACCATCACTGCAAACTGAATTATCACTCTGCACCGCATTTACAGACTTTGATGATGCATCATGTTTCTCCTCAGTCTGCTTCTTAAGCCTTAGACAATCTCTCTTCATGTGACCTGACTCTTTGCACATAAAGCAATGAATCATTTTATTGCCTGTGGACTTTGATTTGAAATTTCGCCTTCTAGAGCCCTCCTTCTTTTTCTTCCTTCAACGATCCTGATTACCCTTGACATATAAACGATCACTATGAGAGCTTTCCCCTGCATTCTGCTTCCGCTGGTTATGAGCCAACAATGCTGCAATAATCTCATAAACTTTGATAGTTTTTTTTTCCATAAGTAAAAATAGTCACCATGTGTTCATAGGAGGAAAGCAATGAACACAACAAAAGCATTGCACGTTCTCCATCCTCAATACTCACATCAAGCTGTGTTAAATCTATGATTATTTGATTGAAGTCATTCATGTGTTGCGTCAAATTAGAGTCTTCTTGCATCTTCAGCCCATACGACTTTTGCTTGAGATACAATTTATTCGTCAGAGATTTAAACATAAACTAAGTTTCCAATTTCCTCTATACATCCTCTGGAGTATTTAGATTCATCATGTTTTAAATAACTTAATTTGCCTGAAATAAGCATGTGGTTGATGTCGCTCATTGTTGCAATTCCTCACAATCTTCATCCTCCATGGCATCTGGTTTCATTGCCCACAAAGCCTTCATGATTCCTTGGTGTGCCAATAAAATTTTCACCCTTGTTTACCACAATCTGAAGTTACCAGTTCCATTAAACTTCACCGCCTCAAATTTTGCACAAAAAATTGCCATATAAAATTACTCCTGCCACAAACTTCTTCGTCCAAATTGCTTCATACAAATATTTTGGGGAACTACTGCTATTCAAAGAAGAAGAACGAACTTACCAATAGCGATTTATGACTCATGGAAGACCACCTCCCGAACCGCATCAACTGCAAAGATTTGTTGTCACTCGAATCCTCTACGTGTGTGTATCCTTGTCGCGACTATTGCAGCCAATCACACGGTAGAGAGGTTCAAATCTCTTCTGTTGTCGCGTAAAGAAGCCCTGTAGTAGAAGAACCTGCGCCGAACGCCTCCTCTACCGCAATTCGCCTTCTCTATAGCGATCCAAGCCACGAAAATATTTTTTTTTTATCTTTGTCAAACAGCTTGAAGCCTTAGCCTCCAAATCGCTGAATTTGTTCGCAGCCGAGGAACCCTTCAACGAACTTGTCTACTAAAAGATGAATCCTCCTTCGTCCCTGCGCCGATCTGTTCTCTGCCCTAAGACTTGTCTTTGATACCATTTGTTAAGAAATTAGGGCGAAGAAAAATAATAATCGACATAAATCTAGAAGATGAACACAAAGATTTAACGAGGTTCGACAATGATGCCTATGTCTTCGAGAGCAGAGCGTCGACTTTCCTTCAATTCAGAAAAAGAGTATAGAATACAGAATATGTTCCTAGAGTTGCAAATATGACATATATATAACCCTAGAGTACAATGCGTAATTACAAAATTTCTCTTGTACCGTAGCGCGGGGCGTTTCCCCCGTACCCCCCAACCCACGTAACGAAACTCCTCCGATTTGACAGATTCTTCTGCTCCGCTCCACTTCACTGGTTCGCTTCGTTCTGCTCCAGCATCTATCCCTTATATGGTATATGAGTCATACCTAACAATATTTAATTAAAAAACCCAATAAAAAAACTATCTATAATAAGCCTTATGCTCGGCACTTTCATATATTGTACTAATAAAGAAATCAAAGAAAATAGATAAAGCTACACAAAAAGCTATAACCAAACACACCCAAACACCACAAATGGAAGAGAGCCCCATAAGCCCCATGTTCATCAATTTCATATTTTAGCATACGAAAAAAAACCAGAGAACCCATATATAAAGAAGCCATTATCAAATACACTTGAATGACACACACAAGGAACTCATCAATTTCATATTTCGAGATGCCAAAAGAATAAAAAAAACCAAAGAAGTTCACACAGAAGCCATAACCAAAGACACCCGAACGCCACATAGAAGAAGGAGAGCTCCTTAAGCTCGCCCATGTTCATCATTTTTTACTTGATAGCATACCACAACACAACAGCAAAATTGGCCCCAGCAGAACCGAAGAGGAAAATCTACAAATGCACAACCCTAGCCAAATATATCCGTACGAGAAGACAAAGTATTGATGAACACACCTGATCGAGATGAGGGAAGACATGCAAGTTAATTTATACACAATATCCAAAATTTTTTAGAATGAGAAGATGGAAGAATTAACATAATTGAAAAAAATTGAGGATCTGTGGGAGACTGCACGGGTAGAGATGATAGAGTTGAGGGAAAACATAAGTGAAACTGTTGAACACAGAGGCCTATGACTATTAGGGAATGATAAAAGTCGGCGGCCACAATATTAAAAATGCCAAGAAAATGCTGCCACAAACAGAGACGCGGTGCTGCTGGAATATGCACCGCAGCAGTGCCGTTGCCCGAAACAAACCCTAAAATTTAAATAAATTTTAGAATCTCCACCTTTAGAGTGGTTCTAGGAACACACTTAATACTCATTGGATCATTCTCCTACTTTCATATTTCCTGCTAATTGCTTGTTTATTTCAATTTCTTAGCGAACCATGTTTCCTAACACATCCCTTTTTTATTGTTCTGCTTAACATACATTATCTTTTATTTTTAGCATCAATCTACACTCATTGTATCTTTAATGGATGTTGAAGTCAAATTTGTTCAGGGTTAACACATAAGCTTACTAGTGAGGTTCACTAGGCACACGAATTGAGAAGTAGAGAGAGATGATAATCCAGAGGCTTATTTTGTTAGATTATCAAAAGTATAAATTTGAGTATAAATAACTTGATGCACATAATTTTCATTAAGCCCACTATCCATAAGCTCAACCACAACAAATAAAAACAAAGCTAACAAAAGAAAAAGTAAATAACTTTGCTAAGTAAAAGAGACATTTAACCAAAAAATATATGATTGATTAAATTCAGGGTTAACTTTGTACATAGAGCTGACTAAAATTATGCCTGTGATGAAGTCACAAACATTGGGTGAAAATCCTAGATTTATTTGAATGAATGCTAACATGTAATGACTAAACTTTAGGATTAGTTTTTGTTCTTAGGTAAATAGCTCCTTAGCATTGCAATAATAACTAACAACTTGGTCTAATTAGGCTATTACAATGGCTAGCTAGCAATTGCCAGTGATTTTACTATTTTTATTATCATGTTGTGTTGCATTTAAATAGGCCAACTTCACTTGAATCGACTGTCTTAGTTACTTAACTGTATTATCATTTATTGGATAGTAAGTAATAGTGCCTATTACTTGATTTTATTTGTTTCTAAAGTGTTTAAATTTTGTGAGGTTTCTTTAACTATTTATGACGACAAGGTTACAATTGGCATAAGCCACAAATTTTCCTAGTGTGGCCAACCAAGCAAAGGAATATTTCTGCGGTTTTTGCTCGCCTTTTCCTTTCCATACTAAGTAATAACTGTCAGGCTTGTCATCCTGTTCTACCCCATGCCTCCGTAATACTTGAAGACAGATAGCTTGGAGAGAGAGAGAGTATCCAATGAATCCTAGATGCACGCATAATTTATGATTTCATAGCTAAGATTATCCAATTTCACACTTCCACATATTTTGCTCTGATGTTAAATTTATATTGGGTTATTAAATATATATCTTTTTTAAAAATTTTTTAAAAGAATGGACAGAGACAATCATACCTGACTCCAACCACCCCTAATGTCTCTTAAGGCCAACTATGTCTTAGGAGATTCGAACACCCATCCTGTAAATGTCAACCAACAAGACGGGATACACAACACTATCAAATATATATCCATGATACTAGTAATATATGAATTAAGTCTGATATTAGTCCTACTAATAAGATACAATTACCATTCATATTCATTCTCTTCTAATATATAAATATATACTCAATCAACTAAATGAGTAACTGGTATCTTACACATAACATAAAAGTTAATATTCCATTATTCCAGGCATCAAGGCCCATCATTTTGTCGCCTCAAGCTTTACTAGGTGTTCCCCATTCATCGTAGCCGTCCACTGCAAAGTCAATGATGCAGAAGAGTTATGTATCATTTTCTCGGTTCTACTTTGCAAAGGCTGAGGGAATTTGTTGATAAAAAGCCAAGCGATGATGTTACCATGCATAGGCTTGGAGCTGTGTATACTATATATGATTATTATAATATCTTTTATTAATTGAAGACAGCAAAGTATGTCCCTTTTTAATCATGTCTATAAATATAATGACAAAAAAAATATAGTACATGTAAATATAGAATTAGATGAATTGCATTTTTTTTAATCAATATTGTTTTTCATTTTTATTTTTTAAAATATTTAAGAAAATATGTTTAATTAGTGCATTTTCTTACATATTTTAATTTTTTATTTTAAAAATAATCAAAATAAATTAAAGTTGTTTTAAATATTTTCGAAAAACAAATGATTTTTTCCTTTTTTTTTTAATGTTCTGACTTAAATTAAAATATATTTGATTGAGGTAGTTATTTTTAAAACCAATCAAAATAATTTTTAAGTATTTGTAAAAAAATAATTTTATTTAGTATTAAAATGTTAAATAAGAACTTATAAAATTATAACAATCAAATGTATTTTTTAAAATAAATGAAAAAAAAGGAACAAAGTAATGCCAAACAGGCCTTCAGTTTTATATTATTGTGATGATTTTCTTAAAAATAACCTATTTTAAATATAAAATTACTTGAAAATATCATGTTTAATTTAGATATATCATTGAATTACTATGTATTTATATGTATAGCATCTAAGTTATTATATTTTATTTAATAATATATAAATGGCTTAATGATATGAATACATATACTTCAAATGATATATTTTATATTAGATTTATTAATACACCACTAGAAAATGCTTATTATTAATGAAAATTGTTATTGTTATAAATCATTCAAAATTGAAATTCTTAGACTTTACAACAAAGATCAAGCTATCACTAAAATGTGTGCCAAAAATCAAATTCCATCTTGATTTTAATGGAAATAATAGTGAAAATCTTATAATGAGACATTCTATTATGGAGATGTTGGGGGAAAATTCCTTACTAATTATCAAAAAAACTCCTTCAATGCTCATCAACAAATTTTCAGTCAATAAATATTTTTATTGACAACAAAATTACCATAGTTTCATCATAGCAGTCACATACATATGAAATGTGTCAGCGCTAACCTCAAGAAGATTTAATTGTTCATAGGAGATAAACAAGACAAAGGAGAGCCCATGACAGAATATCATGAAACCCACTTATTCAACTGAGTGTAGCTGTCTGAACCAAAGTCAAAAAGGTTAAAACCGACAGAGTAATGAAAGACGATCAAATGATTGGAATCTGAGTTGTTCGATCAGAAACCAGACAAAGAGACCTCCAAGCTAATTAGCATGAAGAAGCTGACCTGAGGGAAGACCTACCCCTAAGCATCTCCAATCATGGTGGGAATGTCTAGAAGCTCCTCCATTTATTATCAATGATCGATAGCTAGACTAACTTCGCCGACATATCTAGTCTTGCTAACTTGAAGCTAATCAAGCTTAGTTGATTAGCAACATCGACTAAGCCTAGCATACCAAATCAATCCTGCCAAGCTGAAGCCAAATAAGCTTATCCAACCGAGCCAAGGAATAGTAGAGTCATAGACTCATACCTATAAAATACTAAGAATATGCTAAACAGCTCTCATTAAAGCAGAGGCAAGAAAATAATATCATCATATTATACTCTCTCCCATATAAATAGAGTGATTATTTTATGAATAAGAGATAACCATATTAGCTAAAAAGGATGTGAAAGGTCAAAACAATTGACAAGACTTATTATCATTCACTCCTATATATATATATATATATATATATATATATATATATATATATATCTTTGTTGGCTCTAATATTTGAGATGTAATTCACAGACAAATTTAGATTTAACGTCATAAAAGATGTGGTGAGTATAGCTCATTCAAAATATAAGAAGAGGAAAAGCTCACAGAGAAAAACCCTCAATAGAGACACCGAACATGAAGTGCACTATAGAGTTTGAGAACCAATAGATCCAAGAGTTGATAGATGAAATGTTGGATACCATCTAAGATGCGTTGGCTTGGGGAAGAGAGTATTACCCCCAAAAATAAAGGCCGACGCGCAAAGATCGAAGAGCCCCCCCACTCTGGAATGAGATGGAGACACATGTATTTTGAAAATGTTGGGTCAACACAAATCAAATAACACTAGTTCAAATGTACTGAGGTGCCTTGATAACCTTAGAATGTGTTCCCTCGACAAATCACCAATGTCGAGCTCCAAAAGAGGTTCTAAATCCCAACATTGGAGTCCATAAGGACACGACATATCTAACCGACCACATCCTCATATGAGTCGTCGCTTGTATGTTAAAGATCACCAACATGCTGAAATGCCATCTCTTCTTACCACATTTAAGTAGTCAGCCCTCGGGTGATTCAATGCTTTACCGTCAAGAGTGAATGTATTAATGGTCCACTTCAAGCAAATGTGTGCAGTGTAGTTTGTCAGTACCCAAAAGCCAAGAAGAAATCATAACCCCTTTTATAGATCTAACTTAACAAAAATGAGAGCCTTAATTTGTTTATCACATACTTCCAGAAATAGACGTTGAGTCATGGCTTGGCCTTTCATTGATGCGTTGTAGAGCTCATTTTTTAGCTGGATCACCTTCGGTCTATTCATGCCTGGAGACCTTTTTCCAAGGTTATGTCATGGCAGTTGTCAAGCTTGATTACATGAGGTAGAACAGTGGCTGGGATGGTGGATAGGATTGCCGCAACCAGATTTTGATCGATCAGGATCCATGTTTTGTAGCTAGGATTGGGACGTATGATGCAATCAAGATAGTTGTGGCAGCCGAAGGTTTTCGGATTGACCCGTCGATAGACCGGCCAATTTCATTGGCATTGATGACCTTTGTGAGTTGTGATTTCCATAGAGGGTAGTTATCGGTGGACAATGAATTGTTAACCACTCTTCTGATGTTGGAGACTATCCACATCAGAGGATAAAGGGAAACACTTCCAAGAAATAATTGAGGTGGGGTTGTTATTAATAGAAACAAAGCCATTTAAATTTTTTAATCCAGTTAAAATTAACAATGAATGTAATACTGAAAATAAGAGAATAATTTTAACGACAGTTAGTCAAGTCTTATATAATTAAAAAAATTTTAAGTCTTGGAACAATTAATGAATTCTAAAATTTTCTATAAAATTTCAATAATTACAAAAATAAAAATGAAAGAAAGTTATATCAAAATGTTGCATTAATAATAATCTCATAAAATACTTAGAGCTCATTTGGGGCAGCTTATAAGTGCGGCAGGTTTGAGTTTGCTCGTTTTTGAAAACACTGTCTGTCACGTTTGAGTTTTTTATACTAAGCACAAACCGCGGAAACCCACAAGCTACCCCAAACAGACCCTTAACTAGTTAGTTAGCATGGAGGACGGCTACTTGCTTGTTTGCTAACCGCAGACTCTACACACTTCTAATGAGCGATCTCATAAAGACCAAGAATCTCCATGACAGACAGGACAAAACTCTGTTTCTTGAAATGTTTTCGATGGATAGAGCGAAGAATTCAGTGAAAGAAGATTGAATTGAATGTGAAGGGGTAATTGGAAGGAAGAGATCCGACAGTAAATTTTTCTGTTAAACCTTTTTTCTTTTTTTTTCTATTTTTATTCTCATGGTTCTCAAAAATCACATCTATCCTCCCATTGAAGCTTATGTCTCTCGATCATCTTCGCTTTGCGTGAACAGATTTCAAATTTGTGAGCTTCTACTTAAATCTCACCATTTTTGTTGGCTTCTTTATGTCTACTTGATTAAATTGCTTGATTAGGAGGAACTTATCATAATGTCTTTCCAGCATGGAGAAAAATATTGCATCAGGACTCTGCATGTAGAGATACGTGTGGAGTCCAATGAAATCACGCCACGTGGCGGTGATAGGAAAAAAAAAATTCGGACGATAACACAAGAGAATATTTCTCCCGTGTTATTCATATTTTATTATGTGTTATTTAGGTGTTATTTTGTATTATTCAGGTGTTATACTGTGTTATTCAAATGTTATTGATGTGTTGTTGTATTATTATAACACCAAAAATATTGTCAGAATACAATAACAATTCAATAACATATAATAACACATGAATAACATGAGGGAAATGAAGAATTTTCTCCTGTGTTACCAGACTTTTTTTTTTTCTGTACCTCCACGTGACGTGATTTCATTGGACTCTGCACGTAACTCTACATGTGAGTCTTGATGTAATGCTATGCCGTAAAGGTGATCGACCCAGTAACACAATGGAATATTCTTCTCGTGTTATTCCGTGTTATTTATGTGTTATTATATTATGAGAATATTCTCAGTGTTATAATAACACAATAACACATCGATAATATTTGAATAACACACAATAACATCTGAATAACACACAATAACATCTGAATAATACGAGGGGAATATTCTCTTGTGTTACCGAGTCGATCACCTCTACGACGTAATTTCATTGGACTTCATATGTAACTCTACGTGTGGAGTCCTGATGTAATATTTTTTTCTGTTTTGAGTGCTATGTAACAACTTTTTATTATTATTATTATCAGAGATTGATTCGTAAATTTAAATTTTCATATGAAAACAGAATTTATTTTACATATATCATAATCACTCAGTGGTATACTGTTTTTCCTTGACTAGCAAATGAATATAATGTGCGTTGGAAAAAAAAACGATGAACTTTCAAGTTTACTCGAATTCATCATAAACATTATCTTGTGTTACTAAATTCGTACAATCAGTTAATTATAAATTAACAGTAAAAAACATAATTAATTAACGAAGATTATATTTTAAGGACTACTCTGTAATCACTCATCCACGCTAACGAATGTAATCATGAACAATAATGGCCATGAAAGCATCGATGGAAATGCCAATTAATAATCATTTATTGAGCAATTTAAATTCAAACTACACTTAATAATCATCTAGAACTTCAATTTCAACGAATTTAGTCAAAGTGACCGGCTCGACGAGAGATATACAATGACAGTAAAATTTGTCCTATACAAGTCATATCAAGCTTGTGTCCAACAATTAACCCGCTTTGGGAAGCTTTTGGTGGCTAATGGAAAGTCATGTGGATTCCAAACCTCACGAGTTCATAGCCAAATTGAGTGCACCGACAAAGCAGGTTCAATGAAATTGTATTTTGAGAAACTGTGTGGTTATTTTCCTCCCATGGGACGAAGATTTTTACATGTACTTATTAATCCATAATGGATCGTTCTGATTAATCTTGGACCCGTGGCTTTTTCATATAAAAAAATTTTAGTGTCTCTGCCATTACTTTTATTATTTGAGTGTGTTAGACTTTTGTATAACTCTAAGATGTTAAATAATCACTATACCGCTGTGATTCTTCAATGGGAAGAATAATCCCACCATCAAAAGACTTGCAAGACTTGTTGAATGGACTCCGGACATAATATTCACAGCAACAGAAACTCCCACTCCAATACCAACCATTATAGGGAATGTTTATGAAACCATAGACATCAAGCCTCTGTCACTTCTTGATCTGGAAGACCTTATCTTGTTGGGGTAAGGCGCCTCAGATCCTTCTCTAGAGAATTGAATGCACAAGATAGAGTGGTTGCAAATTTTGTTTTTGTTGTATTGACGTGTTCACCACATATCTTTAAAATTTCTATCTAAATGATTAGATATATTAATTAAAGAATAATATACTACTCTAAGTGGTCAAAATATTACCTTAAAACAGATCTAACCATTATGATAAAGAGAATTTTTAAGATTAATAGGCTTGCATTAACCAACTATTTTTCTCTTGCCTTATAAGTGTAAGATTGAGTTTATTTTATTATGAGGTATGATATCACTACAAGACTAAACCATCATAGTTAATTACATCCTAGAAATTATACTCTTAAGAAAACACTTGATTAAAGCTTATATCATGTTGAATTTAAAGGCGGTGTTTTCAAATGAATAGATTCAAGATTTTAAACTATCATAAAATGAGGGAGTTTTAGGGTTGAAAATATTTTATTGGAATTCAAAGGCTGAGCTTACATTCCGACGAGGATGTGTCTTGAAATGGACTAGGAAAGAGATTAACCAACTATGTGAAGAATGTGTGCCTTAGAGTTTAGATTGAAGAATTACTGGACGATATAGATTTGATATTAAATGTTGAACTTCAAAAGTTAGAATTGATTGGGGTTCGGTTTGAATGTTATTCAAGGATTTAGTTTAAAAGTTATTTGAAGGTTTGATTCAAGAGGTTGATTGGAAGGTTAATTTGATTTTTTTAAAGATTTTTGAGGGTTTATTTGTAGGTTGATTTTGAAGATTGATTTGAGAGTTAAAAAGAAATTTTCTAGATGGAAGTGGAGAGTCTAACCTCTAATAAAAATTTAAACTTTCTTAGATGTTAAACAGGTGGACAAACCTAAATTTGGTTATGACATACTCGATCAAGGTGTCCACGACATTCCATCATCTCGGATTCATTAGGAGCCTAAGAATATTAACCAACTATATAGTCAAAGATTCACACTATTTTCATTGCAATGATGAGTGTAGTCCTTCTTAATTATTAGCTGGTTAGAGGTGCCTTTGTCAATAACCATGTGTTACTTTGTTCTAGGGCAGCTACATAATCTAGGGGATTTATAGCTTGGGGCTTTATATGTTCTACTCCTTTGCACTAAGGGTACCTAGTAATCAAACATAATCTTTTTTATTGGAATTTTCTAGGGTTATGTATGAATCTAAGCTTTATTCTAAGTTGGCTAGCCTTGGGCTTATAGTTGCTCAACCTAGGACGGTTTTAGTTGTTCAATTTGCTGAGTTTTATATTAGTTTCTTAAGTTTAATCTTTTTGTTCTGATTTAATTAGATCTCCTAGTTTGTTGCAATCCAGTGTTTTGAGTTTTCTAAGATCCATTGATTTTCTTGATTTGCATGAATATGACTTGATTTCTATGTAATTGTATACACAATAATTAGTCTTCCATTTAAAGCACATAACATCATTGTCTTTAATATCACATTGAAAAAAAATTTTATTTATTTATTTTCCAATTTTATAACATATATTCTCAAGCATGCATTCTTCACACCAAGGTATTATAGACATAACTATGAAAGTTTAGGTGTCACATATAAGAATACATAAAAGATTTATATTCCTACCCTTCAACACTTATATCTATTTTCATGTCAAACACATAAGCTTTATGCATGTCACTCGCGGTTCGTATCTCGCATTAAAAATACCATCAACACCTACTTCTAAAAATAAGGCATTCCTTTTCATGTATACATTAATCTAATTAAATTATTATGAATATATATAGTAGAATTTACATGTTAAACATATGAACACATAGAAGTTTCCATGCATGTCACTAAACTCCTTTCCATGTATTTAAGACATAAATTTTAGTTTTGCATACATATCACTTAAATCTTGTATGACACAACAAAGGTATTATCATTTAATTATCATTATTTTGGAAATTTTCCTTGCATTTATAGATTGATATGTATGTAAGAAAATTTTGGAGTTTTGGGGTTATAAGTGTAAATGCATCAAAATTAATTGGATGCATGAAAGATGTAAAAAGAATTTCATACATACCGCAAAATACCAAAGTTCTTACATATGTAAGAAATGTAACACTTAAACTTTCACTTTTACATTTAATCCACCCGAATCTTATATGATGCTGGTGCATCAAAAATATCAAAATGCAATATTATTTATTTGCCAAATTTTCATATGGATTGGTGGACCGGTATGCAAGAAAATTGGAATTTAGGCATTAGATATATGCATACATAGCAAATTTACATGTATGTCATTCTTCTTATATATTTACATATCTACTTGGTAGAAAAGGAAAAGTTCTTGGTTGTGTTGTTTGAACTTGGACATTGTGTCTACCCAAATTTTGAAAATTTCTTTCTAAATGAAATGTGTAATTTAAGGGTGTATGTGAGTCAAGCCGACTCGTGAGCCAGCTGGAGCCCGACTAGATAAGTAACTCATGAACTGAGCTCAATAAGCTAACAAGTTAAGCTCGTGCCAGCCCCGACTCAACATGAGCCCATGACGTGGCTCATTAAAAAAAATATTAATATAAAATATACTTAAAATATATTAAATTACAAGGATTTTTCTTTTAAGTTATTAAAAATATTTAAAAAAAATATTTTGTATTGTATATTAGGTGATTTCTTATTATTTTTTCTTAATTATTTATTATATTGGTCATCTTATTCAAAAACAAGCTTAAATTAATATCATTTTCTCTCTTATATATTAAACAAGCTGGCTCGTGAGCCAATTCGAACTCGTAGTCTTAAGCTCAATTTCGAGCTCGAACTCAATAAAATTAATCAAGCACAAGCTCAAGGCAAGGGTATCTAAGCTCAACTCGACTCGTTTACACCTCTAAAGTCATTTGAAGTATAACATACTATCCCGAGAGGTAGAAATATTGCCTTAAAATGAATGTAACCATTTCAATGAGAAAAATATTTAAAATTTATAGGTTTGCATAGATAAAGATTTTCCCTCTACCTCACAAGTGTAAGACAATTTTTATTTTATTCTAGGGTATGGTAATCCGGACATTAGCAAGCCCTTATAGCTAATTACACCCCAAAAGTGATGGACTCCCAAGAATACTTTTGATTAAAATATGATATTATTTTTTGTAGGATTACATGATTGATTTCTTTGAGTGTAATGTTTCAGAACTTTAAGTGTATAGACTCGAGCTTTGAAAAGATTTAATCTTGGAATTCAAGAGATTGAGACTCACATTTCAATGTTGATGTGTAAAGGAATGACCCAACAAAAGGATTAAATGACTCAGAGGAGAAGCTGATTTCTGAGGATTAAAATTTTAAGATTGTTAAAAGGATATTTTTTGATTTGAAAGGTTGGGTTGTTTTGAGTTAAAAAGGCTTGATGTAAGCTAAAGATTTCACTTGAGAAAAGAAAATTTTGGTTGAAGTTGATTGATTTTATTAAAAAAATTTGATTTGACGTTTAACTTGAGCAGAAAAGGGTTTGGTTGAGGTTAATTTATTTGATTTGAAAAGGTTTGATTTAAAGTTGTATGTTAAATTAAAGTTCAACCCTAGTCTAAGAGACATGATAGGTTATAATATTTCTTAATGAAAGTGAAACCCTAACCCTAAAATAATTATAAACTTTATAAGAAAACTAAATGAGTGCACTAAAAAAATCCTTTGGCATAATCCCCCTAGTCAAGGTGGCATGGCTTTCCATTATCCTAAGTTTATTAGTATCTTTAAATTATTAACCAACCACATTGTTAGAGGTCTTCACCTAATACTTTAGGGATGGTGAGTGTAGAATGATATGTCCTATAGCATGCTCAATTTCCTTTACATTTAATACTTATTTTTTATGAAATTACACTTTAAAGAAATGTATTTTTTGTGTTTTTCTTGTAGGTATAACAGGTAGGAGGATTGGAGCTGAAATGGAGTGAAATGGAGGAAAAATGGAGCAATTGGGGAACAATAATGTTTCAACACAATGGCGCTAAGGCACCAGACTTAGGTTCCAGGGTGCTCCAATCTAGGGCCTTGGCACCAACCTATTGGTGCATAGGCGCCAGTTTTCACTTGGTAGAAAGAGCCATTGGTGCCTAGGTGCTAGAATTGTCCGTGGCAGTTTCTGTAGTTACTTTAGTATGAATTTCAGAGCTAAGGCTATGGAGGCAGTTCAAGAAGCTCTCTCAGATCATTGTGAAAACTTGGAGGAAGCTAAGGAGGGAAAGAGAATAGGATTTAATTTTTCTTCATTTTCTTAGAGAGATTGGAGAGGGATTTAAGAGAATTTTGTAAGGGAATACTGTCAAAAGTGCATAGAACATTTGAAGATTAATTGGGGAGGATTTTTCACTTCTTTTCTACGGAGAAAGTTAAGTGTTTCATTCTACATTATCTTGTATTATTTGTAAACTCATTTTATATTGATTTACTTTTTTATAAGATGATGAATTATAGTGTTTTCTTCAAGAACTGTAAGTAGTTCCTTTATACCTTTCTCCTTTGTTGAATTTGTAGGATGTGTAGGATATTAGGATGCTTTTAGAATAGTTTTTTATTCATTAAAGTGTTGGGTTTTTCTTTGTGCTTAGTTTAATTATCATTCTAGCCAAATGATATGTTAAAATTCATTCTGAACCCATAATGATTCGGGAGAGCTATGACATTAATAACTAGGAAGAATCACATTGCACTTGTGGGTGAAGGAAAAGTAGTTCATAGGGTAATGCACATAGATAAGGAAATATGCTTTGATGGGTTTAAATTGGGGTTTCTAGTGTGACAGGTAGAAGCATTATCTAAGTTTGAACATAACTTTTTTATGTACTCTGGAGAGGGAAAAGAAGAGGATTGCTTTTATTTTTCACTAGCTATAATTTTTACTCTAAGTATTCCAATCCTAGACACACTACTATGTCATTATAAGAGATGGGTTGTTATTATATCTTGATTTTTCCAATTTAATTAGCTTCAGTAGAATTTCCTTAAGAGTAAATCAATAGGACTAGTGATAATTTGGTAGGATTAGTAAACACAACTTAATCCAACTATACTTAGAGGCTAAGACTCATTATAGTAGGCTAGAAATTTTCTTAAGTTCATTTACTGCACTATCTATGAGATCGATAATTTAAATTGTATAATTTGATATTACTGGTACAACACATATACATTCTTGAAACCTCTAGTGTGTAAATTTCACCTGAACTGGGAAAATTATCATTTTTTGGTACTATTGTCAGGGACAAAGATGTAGTGCCACATGGATGCACAAATCAAGTTCCAACATTCATCATACCAGTTTAAGATACAAGTAGTGCATCCATAGGCACACCAGGCGAGTATCAAGTTTTTAGCGCATTTGCCGAGAGTACGATGGTATAATTGACTTGGGGAAATTTTAGTTGATTTAATTAGGCTTATATTTAGAAAATAATATTGTATTTTCTTTGTGTAAGTGTTTGTTTATTTGTTTACAAAATAAATGAAAGTTTAAGTAGAAAGAAAATGTTTTTTTAGTGTTTGTTTAGTGTGTTTTAGTGAAACTTACTAGTTGAACCTTTAGTTATGTATTTTTGAGTGTTTGTTTACAAATAGTTAGAACTTGGGGTGACTTAACCCAAAAATTCCTAGCTAAAACTTTCCCACTTTCCAAAACTACTAAACTTAGGATTGATATTACTTCACTTTGTCAGTTTGATGTGAGTCGATATATGAATCGTGGGAAAAATTTAAGGAACTTCTTAGCAAGTGTCCACATAACGTTTTTCCCGATTGGTTAATCATTCAAACTTTTACATGGTTTAATAGGATCCCTTAGATCTATTATTGATGTCGTCGTTGGTGGGTCACTCATGTTAAACACATTTGATTGGGCTTACTCTTTGATTGAAGAGATGGCTCCAAAGAATTTTCAATGGTGAAACCCTAGAAAGGTGGCTAGTGTGCATGATAATGATATGCTTTCAATTCTTACTTCTCAGGTAGCAACTAGTGAACCAGCCTCAAGCACCTCCAGTAATTGAGGAAAATTCATTTGAATAAATGGTTGATTCTAGCACTTAATCATTTGAGACCTTAAATGCAATTAACAACAGACCTAACAACCCTTATTCTAACTTCTACAACCCAGGCTGGAAGAACCACCCTAATTTGAATTGGAATAATGATTTTGGTGGAGAAACCAACAATGGGGTAGTAACCAATTAAATCCTTTAGAAAATTAGAATAAGTAGGGTAGTATCAACTATAGAACTTCTTATTGACCAAAGGAAAATATGTTGAGATTTTCATACCTATTTTATATTATTTTTGATGATATTGCACTTTAAAGGATGATATTTTTTATGTATTGTAGCAGGAATGATGAATTAGGGCTATTGGAGCAAAAAGATGCAAAAAGGAGCGAATTTGGATCGAAAAGGACCAAAATGTGAAGATTTGAACTAGAGCGCCGAAGGCGAGATTATCCCGAGACTCCAGAATTAATTCACTTAGAAGGCCCACCGACGGTGCCCTCGAGGCCGCCAATGACGAGATCGGCGGTTATGTCCAACCAGGCTTTGGATGAGGATGAATTTTGGAGGGGTGCTTAGGCAACTCTTGGGAAAGCTCATCCACAACTTTAAAAGAAGATTTTGACCAAAAATTAGAGAGAGCCTAGAGGTCCTGGAGGTTAGAAAGGTTCCATTCATGTTTGATAGAGAGTCTAAATTATGAGGAATTCTTTGAGAGATTGTAAGAGTGGAGGGAAAGTGAGAGATTTCTTCCTCCTTCCCGCTTCAAGA
>NEWO01000660.1:323989-335513 GCA_003013225.1 Phalaenopsis aphrodite | reverse complement strand
CATGAATTTCTTCCACATTGAGGAGATCCAAAAAATTTGAGAATGTGAAGAGAATATTGGGAAGAAATTCATGGATGTTAGTGCTGAACTCTTAGAATTACTTTTGGAAGCCATTATTTGAATGTTTGAAGTATATTTTGGAATTTTTCTATAATTGTGATTAGATTGAAATGGCTCCACGTCAAAAGAGATAAATTGAGTTTGACAATTCTTGACTCGTTAATGTGAAGGCTCAATAAGGATTTACTTCAGTATTTGAAGGAAAGAAGTGTATACAAGATCGAGTTTATGAAAGTCTGGGAGGAGAAATTGAACGAGTTATTGTCGAGCGGAGGTGGGAAAACTTCTGTTACACCACCAATAAAGCTGTTGCAAATATTGTGAAGGAATTCTACGCAAATGTATTCTATTCTGAAGACAGAATCGTTCAAGTGCAGGGATTTCCTATTGAATTTACTGCCACCCGCATCAACACCTTTTACGAAGTCCCAGACTCTTATAGCTGCCAATATGAATCCTTCAGTACTATGGAAGGCCCCCTGAATGATGTGATCAACTTTCTCACTGATTGGAAAGGAACATGGAAGATAAAGCAACGAGAACGGGTAAATTTTTCTGCTTCCATACTGAATGCCACCTCTAAGGCGTGGCACTATTTCATTTCCTCTACTTTGCTACTGACTTATCACCATAGTGAGGTAACTAGAGATAGAGCTATTCTAAATTTCTCTATTCAGAATAATAAAGCTATAAATGTGGGGAGAATTATTTTCAAGAATATATTGACTACGGCAAGAAGTGAAACAAGTGGAGGTCTAGGACATCCTGGCCTTATTTATTCACTTTGCCCACTTTCTGGAGTGGAAGCTGGAGGAGATGAGAAATGGGTCTACCCTATGAAACCCATTAGCAAAGCCAATTTGAAAACTCATGAATCCCATGAGAAATAGAGAACTAGAAGTAGGAGTCAAGAACCTTCTACTAGTAGAGATGTCCCCTCTACAAGTTATGACCTTCCACCTTCTCGTTCCCCTACTCTGACTGATTTGATGAATGAGTTAACCTTAAAGCGGAAGAGCATAAAATTGATAAATGAAAGGATTGGAGGTTTAGAACATCGACATGATTATGATATTGAGTACTTCAGAGGCATTCAAATTTTGAGGTAGCTTATTACGAAGCTCAGGCCTAACACTACAGAGGTGAGCCTGATGCTACTTTCCCTGAGTGCCCCCGATATACTCAGTATCAGCCGAATCCACCTGCTGATCAAGGAGATGAAGACATAGTTTGGGATTTGATATTTGATAGTAGTTGATGTACTTGTACTTTTCTTTTTGTGATATTTTGTAATAGAAATTGATGTTTGTGTGCATTTGGACTTTCATTTTTATTATTATGTTGTACTTGGATGATTTTTATTTTTTGTTATAAAGTTAGTGTGGTAGTTAAATTTGTATGTGTAGTATAATAGATGTTGAGTAGTATTTTGTAATGTAATGAGATTTTTATTTCGCATTTTAATTGTAATTATTTTTTTTAGTATTGTGGTTGTGTTAGAAAATATTTTGTTTGTTTAATGTTTTAGTTTTATACTTATTTCAAAATTTCATTAACCAAAAATTTCTCTAATCATTTATATGTGTAGAAAGCTCCTAATATTATAGACCAGGTGAAGTAGAAATGTTGAGAAGAACTGCAAAAATTTTAGAATGATGAAAATGCCTAAAATACTGAGGTATGATTTATATTTAGAGTTTTTTTTCCACCTGTATCATTTTATATTGAAAAATTTAATTTTGGGGGAGGGAATAAAAAGATTAACTATTAGATGTCCTCTATTTCAATATTTTCAAAAAAAATTATAATAAGATTTTATGTAATGAATTTAATTCAGGTAACAATATTTTGTAGCTATTTAAATATTATGGTAGATTTAAAGAAATATTTTTGTAATGAAAATTAATTTTGTAACTTAAGATATTTTAGTATAAGAGAATAAGACTATAGTTAACTATTTAAAGTAAAAGAAACTATATTTTGAAGTATTAATAATCTGGAAATTCATTTGAGAAGAAAAGATTGGGGCTCAATGATGTCTTCAAATTTAGGGAAGAAAAGAAATATTTATAAGGCAAAGGAATACTTTGAGTTTCAAATTTAGGGAAATAAAGGTGATGTTCAAAATTATTAAAGGTTATACAGATATAGTAATCCTCACTTGAAAAAGGAAAAAGAAAGGATTGACAACAATCCCTGAAAAGAAAAGAAAAATATATAGGATTGAAAGCAATCCAAATGAAAAAGAGAAAAAAAAGAAAAAAAATATGGAAGTGAGGAGAAGCTTGAGGATATGCCTAATCAAAAATTAGCTTCACTGGATCTACATAAAGGGAAACCTAAATACATTCCTGAACTTATATTTATGGATTAGATCTTTTACGAGTAGAGTTCTTATGAAGTTCCTATCATTTGAATATTCTAAGTGACTTAATATTGCAACATATAGTCATTCTTGAAATGAATAGAAGACTAGAACTCTTAAACTTAATGGTTAGATAATCTTGTAGCTACAGAGTTAATTTAATTATTTGAATTTTTTCTGAAAATCTCACTATGATATTTATCTGAATCAAACTTATAGTATTTCTGAATTAAAACTTTACTACAACAGACCTTAACTTTTATGTAGTTCCAAAATTACTTGAGGACAAGTAATAGTTAAGTTTGGGGGATTTTAACCAATGGAAAATATGTTGAGATTTTCATACCTAATTTATACTGTTTTTGATGATATTGCACTTTAAAGAAAGGAATTTTTGATGTTTTGTTGTAGGATTGATGAATTAGGGTCATTGGGGCAAAAAGATGCAAAAAAGAGCAAATTTGGAGCGAAAATGACCAAAATGTGAAGATTTGAACTAGGGCACTGACGGCGAGCCCAACTGCATCGACGACGAGATTTTCCCGAGACTCCATAATTAATTCACTTAGAAGGACCGCTGACGGCGCCCTTGAGGCCATTGACGGTGAGATTGGCGGTTATGTCCAACCAGGATTTGGATGAGGACGAATTTTGGAGGGGTGCTTAGGTAACTCTTGGGAAAGCTCATCCACAAATTTAAAAGAAGATTTTGGCCAAAAATTGGAGAGAGCCTAGAGGTCCTGGAGGTTAGAAAGGTTCCATTAGTGTTTGGTAGATATTCTAAATTGTGAGGAATTCTTCGAGAGATTGTAAGAGTGGAGGTAAAGTGAGAGATTTCTTCCTCCTTGCCGCTTCAAAGAGGAATTTTGTGTGCTGTAAAGAAAGGAAGAGATTTAGAGGAACTTTGAGGAGTTTACTTTGGGAGAAATTAGAGATAAGTTTATTTATTATTGTAGTTTGTATGACTTTGATTTTATATATGAATTCCTAGTTTTGTTGTGTTTTCCCCATGAAATCTGAGTAGTTTTCTCTATCTTTCTCCTTGTCTTGAGATTTGTGAAATGGTGATTTGAATTGCTGAAGCCATGAAAATGTTTAAGAAATTGTGATGATCTTTTCACTTCGACCTTAATTTACTTTCAGTCTAGTCAATTGATTTGTTAAAATATGTTGAGTTTTATAACTAAAGTAAAGATTACATCCAAGATTTAGGGAGGTCAAAGCCCTTGGAATTTGGGTGCAAATATATAGGGAAATAATATTATCAGGCATAGAATTGGAGATTTTAGAGTGACAGACTAAAATCTCCAATTTGGTTCTATCGTTTGGGTGCTAAAGTGTAGATGTTAGCCCTCAGGCGAGGGGAACGTGGGAGCTTCGAAGTGAGAGCCGGTATCCTCCTAGCCTAACTGTAGATTCAGTAAACAAGCATAGGATTAGTCAATATTCTTTATGTCTGGACCAAAGGGTAAAGAATAGGTATGCTCCTATTTGGCACAATACAAATTGAACTGATTCACTTTATTCATTCACTATAATTTCTTGATAAAGAGAAGGATGCTTTCTTATATATTGAATATCACATTAGAGCCTTCATTAGTATATTTAGTTTTTTAATAGTTATTAAAATTATATATTTATTTCAATTGCCTACTAGTGACAAGTAAGCAAATTGACTTCCATTGTTGCAATTAAAGTATTACTTTTCTAAAATCTTAGTTCATAGTTCTAATATTATGCCCTGTGGGATCAATATCTAGGACTCCATTAGAGCCCTATAGTGCTTGAGCGATACGTATACTTGCGTTGATAAGTATGACTTTACAATCATTGAATATTTTATATATCCATCTTTATCGTATCTATAATTGTTATTAAGTTTTGGTACAGTTGCTAAGGAACTAAATCTTTTAGCAGAAGTATTAAATACTTATATTTCTAATCATATATAAAGTCGCAGTCACTTATTCACCAAACATTACCAATAATACACAATTTAAGGAGAAGAAGTTGTGTTTGGAGGAGGTTGTATTGCAAATTGGGAATCAATTGCAAAGTCAGAGCACAAAAAAAAGGAACATAGAGAATCAATTAAGATAGATTGTTAACTCACTTGGCAATAAGCCCCAAGGAACTCTTCCTAGCAACATTGAGATAAACCTTAATGAGAAAAATAGTGAGCATTTTAAAGTTGTCCAATTAAGAATTGGAGGAGAGTTGGAGGATGTAGATCAGAAAGAGATTGAGGTTAAAAAAGAGAATGTGGAAATTGATAAACCTGAGGAATATGTTTTCAAAGACATAAAAAAAACAGTCTCTCTAACTAAGATTAACTTAGAAAAACCACCACTTATATTTCCTTAAAGACTTTGACAACAGAAGTTTGATCAATAATTTTCAAGTCTTTTAGAAATATTTAAGAAATTAACTATTATATCTTTTTTTTTTAAGCTCTAGAGCAAATGCCTAGTTATGTAAAGTTCATGAAGGACATTCTTAACAAGAAGAGGAAGTTTGGAGACTATGAGACAGTTGCACTCAGTGAGGAGCGTTGCACTATAATTTACAAGAATCTTCCTCGTAAACTTAAGGATCCTAAGAGCTTTATTATTCCCTATGCAATAGGTAAAATATTTTTTGGAAAAGCTTTATGTGATCTCGGAGCATGTATGGAACTTATGCCATTATCTATTTTTAGAAGGTTAGGGTTGGGAGAAGTGTCTCCTACTACTGTAACACTTCAATTAGCAGACTGATTGATCACTTATCCAAAAGGTTATAGAAGATGTTTTAGTTAAAATTGGATAAATTCATCTTCTCTATTGATTTCATTGTGTTGGATATGGAGGATGATAAAAAAAACTCTAATCACTTTAAGTAGGCCTTTTTTAGCTACTGGACGAGCTATGATAGATGTGCAAAAATAAGAATTAATAATTCGAGTAAATGATCAGGACTTTGCATTTAATGTTTTAAAATCTATAATATAACCTTTTGACAGAAATGAAGATGCGTGTTATCAGATAGACTTAATTGATTATTTATGTAGAAGCTATTTTTGCGAAAGTTATGAAGTTAAATTAGTATAACTAGAGTTAGATAATAAGAAAAAAACAGACTTATAGGATGAGATGGATCTATTGATTACTAAATATTTAATGTTTGTTCAGGAAATGTTTGAGATCTTATATACAACAAAGAATAGTAAACCAATTATTTCTTCTGTTGAGGAACCCCTTGAACTTAAGATGAAAGTGTGTCCTACACACTTAAAATATGCTTATTTAAAAAAGTCAACTACATTACCAGTTAACATATCCTAAGATTTGACTCATTTACATGAGGAAAAATTAATGAAATTTCTAAGGAATTACGAGAAAGTTTTTGGATGGACCTTAGCAGTTATTAAGAGAATTAGTCCCTCTATTTGTATGCAAAAGATCCTGATGGAAGATAATCATAAACTTTTACAGATCCTCAAAGAAGATTAAATCTAATTATGAAAGTAGTTAAAAAAATATTAAAGTGGTAAATGTAGGTAGTATTTATCCTATATCAGACAGTGCATGGCTGACAGCGAATTTTAATATACAAGAATTTATGAACCCAGATTTATTATTTATAATGATTTTGTAAAGTCAAAATTTCAAACGCAAGTATATGTATCGCTCAAGTCATGCAGGGCTCTAGTGGAGTCCCATTTATCGATCCCACAGAGAAGCGATGTAAGAGGTTCTTAGTCAAATTCTAATCTACTACAATTAGTCCTTAGTTTAGAATGTTGATTAAAATGATGTTTTATCTAGAAACTACTCCTAAATGCAAGTGTTAAATGTAAAGATAGTAACTATAACTAAATGTAAATATTAATTCTAAAGATAACCCTTTTTGGATGAATTGGTTTGGAGAATTTTGAGATATTAAAACTACTATTCTTATGTAATGAATTGGATAATGTAAAAGAATGAGATGCATTAAATATTTTATGTGCCAAATAGGAGCAATCTTATTCTTTACCCTTTGGTCCAGGCATAAAGAACATTGACTAATCTTATGCTTGTTTACTGAATCTGTGGCTAGGCTGGGAGGATACCGACTCTCACTTCGGAGCTCCCACGTTTCCCTAACCTGAGGGCTAACATTTTTGCTTCAGTACTCAAATAATAGGACCAAATTGGGGATTTTAGTCTGTCACCCTAAAATCTCCAATTCTACGCCCATCAAAGTATATTTCCCTATTTATTTGCATTCAACTCCGATGAATGTAACCATCCATGGAATCTGAATGTGGTTCTACTTTGTTGAGAATTACACAGCCCTCTCGGGTCTTAATGCAATTACAACAAATGTTAACACTACAACAGGCCTTTATTGTAATGTAAATAAAGTGCAAGTAAAAACCATTACATTAATAATTAAATCCACTTCTAACATGCATCACAAAATCCTAAACATGAATTCTACTCAATACAAAAGAAAAGTAAAATGAAAACAATGGCATAATCTTCTCATACCATTATTTCCAAACAACAAGAGAGAGTAAGAGAAACCCATCACAAAGCACGAAGAAAACACAACAGAAACTTCATTTAACCAAAGCAAATCCACTAGATAAGTGTTTACAAAACCATAAGATAATGAAGAACACAATACTTAGCTTTTTTCCTTGAAAGAAAGAAGAAAATCTCTCTCACAAAGTCTCTCGCCGATCCATGCATGCTAGAACATCTTCTTACACATTCTCTCAAAATCCCCTCTCCAATCTCTCCAAAAGGGTAGAAATCTACATTTCTACTCCTATTCTAAGAAACCTAAACTTTCTCCACACTTTTCCTAACATTCCTCTCACAAAAATCCTCTTTTTCTAACCTAAATTCGTTCTTTTAAAGTGTAGGGACGAAGTATGAAAAGTTGCCACAAGAATCCTTTCAAAAAGCGTCCAAATACGTTGAATTTCGGCGCATAACCGCCAAAAGTCGGTTCATATTCATCTCGAGCCGTCGGCGGGCTCGAGGGAGCTGTCGGCGAGCTTTTATGTCATTTTTCGGTCTTCTCGGGTAAATCTCTCCGTCGGCGCCGTTTTGGCGCCGTCGGCGGGCTGACTGCGCAGCTCCATCATTTCTCTCCATTTAGCTCTGTTTCGCCCCATTTCGGTTGTGTTGTGTTCCTAACAGATAGCCCTACAAAATAAGCATAAAAACAACCTTCCTTTAAAGTATAATCTCATTCAAAAATATGCAAGAAATGTAAAAGAGATTAAGCATCGAAAGACTTATTGAAAGGTGATAGGGAAAATATTCATTTCTTGCTCGTTTTTGCTCCAAATTGCACCATTTTTGTTTCATTTTGTCCCAAAGTCCATAATTCACCATACCTGCAATAAAACATAAAAAATACCCTTTTTTAAAGTACAATATCATCAAAATCAGTGTAAAATAGGTATAAAAATCTCAACCTATTTTCCTTCGGTCAATGGGCAAGCTCTATTTACCATGTTCCTAAAAAGGGGAGAGTGACAATATTTGTAAATGAACAAAATGAACTAGTTCCTACCATATGTGTCACAGAGGGGTGAATTTGTATTGACTATAGTAAATTGAATTCAGCCACTAGGAAAGATCACTTTCCTTTACTATTTATTGATCAGATGTTGGATAGGCTAGCGGGTCATAAAAATTTTTTCTTTCTGGATGGATATTATGGATATCAAAAAATACCTACAACTCCTGAGGATCAAGAAAAAATTTACATTCACAATTTCATATAGAACTTTTTCTTTTAGAAGAATTTCTTTCGGGTTATGTAATTCACGTGCAACTTTTCAAAAGTGTATGATGTCTATTTTCTGCAACTTAATTAAGGAAAGGATAAAAGTTTTCATGGAAGATTTCTTAGTATTTGGAACTTCATTTGATTCATGTTGAGATCATTTTTCAAAGGTTCTAAAATGCTGTGAAGAGACTAACCTTGTTCTCAATTGGGTGAAATGTCAATTCATGGTTGCTTGAGATATAGTCTTACGACATAAAATATTTAAAAATAGCATGGAAGTAAGCCTGACCAAGATTTAAGTAATTGAAAAACTAGCTCCAATTACAACTGTGAGGGGAGTTAGAAGTTTCCTTAGACATGTTGAATTCTATAGGTGAAATATAAAGGATTTCTCTAAAACCACCAAGCCTCTATGTCATACTTTAGAAAAGGTTGTTCTATTAGTTTTGATCAAGATTTCTTAAATGCCTTCAAGATATTGAAAGAAAAATTAGTCACTGACCCTATTACAATTTCATCTAACCGGGGGAGACCATTCGAGTTGATTTGTATACTAGTGACTATGCTATTGGGATAGTTTTAGGACAAAAAAATGATAAAATACATTCTATAAGTCTCGAAATTAATTATACCTCTACTAAGAAGGAATTATTGGCTATAATATATGCTTTTGATAAATTTAAATCTTATTTAATTAGAATCAAATGTATAGTTTATACCGATTATTCTGATATTAGATATCTTATGTCGAAGAAGGACATTAAACCAAGATTGAGTAGATGGGATTTCATGCAAGTGTACTTTTAATGCAAGAGTTAAGTATTGAAGTAGTGGCTAAAAAATGATCTAATAATAAAATTGCTGACCATTTATCTAGACTGAATTGGGGAAATTTATACACTTATAAAGATGAAATTAATGAGAACTTTCCTGATAAGCAACATTATGCTATTACTGAGTGGCGTATTTTGTGGAATGTTGATGCTCGGACTTTAATTTAACCTAGTTCTTTTGGATGAAATATTTGAAATATTAAATAGGCATTATAACTTTTAAAACTTGAGTTTTACTATAATGTAGCACTACACACTAGGGGTTTCACGCAAGTGTACACTTCATTCAAGTAATATTGGATTTGAGTTTGGATTATCAATCCCAAAGGGAAGGCTGCGATTTGAGCTTAAGAAAAGTTCTAGCCAACTAAAATGAGTTTTAGCTTGGAAATATAGTCGTTCCAAGTTGTTCTTGTTAATCCTACTAAATTATCACTAAGCGTATTGATTTACGTTTAAGATAATTCGACTAAGCTAATGAAGTCAAGAAAGATCAAGATATGAAACTACCCTTCCCTTAAAATGAAATAAGTGATGTGTATAGGAATGGAACATTTAGAATAGAGGTTGTAGTAAGTGAAAAATAGGAGCAAATATCATCTTTACTCTCTTTCGAGTGCATAAAAAAGTTTGGTTCAAACTTGGTTAGTTCTTCTTCCTATCACCCTAAAAACCCCAATTTGAACCCATTAAAGCCTATTTCCCTATCTATTTGCATTGGCCTATGGACTACTTTTCCTTCACCCATCATTGCAACATGGTTTCTCCTAGTTGTTAAAGCCATTGAGTCATTATGGATTCACATTAAACTTTAACATATCACTTGGCCAGAATGATAAGTAAATGAAGTACAAGTAAATCCATCACTTTAATGATTAAATACCTATTCTAAATACAACCAAATACCCTACACATATACTACTTCATCACACGGGAAAGGTATAAAGAATCTACTCACATTGCTTGAAGAAAACACTACAGTTCATTATCTTTTAATAAATCAATTTCATACAAAATTAGTTCAAAACTAATACAAGACAATGTATAATGAAACACTTATCTTTCTCCCTGTAAAAAAAAATTGTAAAGTCCTTCACAAGTGATCTTTAAATGTTACTTACACTGCTAACAATAATGCCTTACAGTATTATCTCAATTCACTCTAAGGAAATGCAGAAAATGTAAAACCTCACTCTAAACTCTCGATGTTTGCACCCTTAGGCTTTCTCCAAGTCTTGTCAAATGATCTTCTCCTCATTTGAACTACTTTCATGCTTCTTAACTTCCAAATTTGTGTGATGCCTTCTCTTTTTGCATGTGGAATAACTCTAGCACCTAAATGACGTATGCAGTGCCAAGTTATTATGAGGCAGTGCCTTGGCGCCCAAAAAGTGACGCCTAGGTGCCAACCTACTGACATCCCCATTTGCTCCAATTGTCTCAGTTTCCCTCTAATTCTTCTCCAATTCGCTCCAGTTATCCTACCAATTATACCTGCAACAAAAATATGAAAATAACTTTCTTTAAAGTGTAATTTCATTCTAAAAAAATGTATAAAAGTAAAGGAAATTAAACAAGCTAAAAGACATATCAAAATCCCCCAAACTTAAACGTTACTTGTCCTCAAGTGACAATACAACTTTAAAGACTAAATTTGTTGATTTAAGGTAGTGCGTTTCATGAAGATTTCCTATAATTTTTCCTTAAGAATGCCATAGTGTAACTTAGAGGAAATTCTAGTGGATCGCGTTAGGACTAGGGTATAAGGATATCTTTTTTTCAACTTATGAATTCAGATTTTCTATCCATTTCAAAATTAATTGTAATTTGTCAAACTTAAGATTCTTAGAAAGTATACAAGACAAAATTTAAACCACTCTATTTTTAAAGATTTGACTAATGTTTTTATGAAATAAGAACAAGCTTATGGTTGTGTCTAAGTCTTCTCCTTTAAGAAGGTTCAAATGAAACCAATTTTTTATTAGGATTCTCCTCAAGCTTCTCCTTACTTTTCATTTCTTTTACTTTTCTTTTACTTTTACTTTTCCTTTTCATTTCCTTTTTTTTTTATCATTTCCAATCCTTTCTACTTTTATGTGAGGATTACTATATCTGGATCGGCCTTTAATAGTTTTGAATTTCACTATCCTCCTCCTAAAGTTAAAAACTTACCACTTTCCTTCAAATGATAATTGTGAGTAGTAGATTGAAAGTAGGTTTTAATAGAAGCTCAACTCTTATAAAGTGTAAATCTAAGAATCCTACTTTTTTCAAAAATATAATTATAAATAGTAAGTGCATTTTCCTTTATGTTTCCTACAAAATACCTCAACTCTACAAATATCCTGTCTTCTCAAAATCTCGATTAAGATATCTATAACATCCCCAAAATAAAAATTATAGTACCCTAAAGGCAACACCATATACCACAACTCATTTTAAAGTGATATCAATTTACTATGTAGACTACTAAGGACAAATAAAGTTAAGCTTT
>NEWO01000660.1:285270-321122 GCA_003013225.1 Phalaenopsis aphrodite | reverse complement strand
ACATATGTTGGGTTGCCTCCCAAGAAGCGCTTGGTTTAACGTTTTCAGCCTGACAAATTTAGATTCTTACTCAAGTTGACCCAACATTAAAACTTTATTAATTATAGGCTTTTTTCCACCTGTGCAAAGTTTAAGTCTTTCTTCATTTACTTTAAACACTTTATCATTTTTAGGATTTTTAATTTCTATTACACCAAAAAGATACACTTTAATTACAGTAAATGCCCTCGACCACCATGATTTCAATTTTTCAGGAAATAATTTCAGTCTTGTATAATTTTTCATCCAAGGGTGGAAAGTCTGTAGGACTTGATGATATCTCAATTGAAGTGTGAAAATATTTGGGAGATTTGGGAGTTTCTTGGCTTACTAAACTCTTTAATATTATTTTAAAAACTAAAAAGATGTCTGAGGAGTGGAGGAAGAGTATTTGGGTCCCCATTTTTAAGAATAAAGGGGATGCACAAGAGTGTGCAAATTATAGAGGAATTAAGTTGATGTGTCATACTTTAACGTTATGGGAGAGGATAATTGAACACAGGTTAAGACACATCACAAAGATTTCTAACAATCAATTTGGATTTATGTCAGGCAGGTCAATTATGGAAGCTATACATTTATTGAGAGGTTTGATAGAGAAGTTTAGAGATAATAAGGAGAATCTACATTTGGTTTTTATTGATTTAGAAAAAGCATACGATAAGGTTCCAAGAGATATCCTTTGGATAGTTCTTAAGAAGAAAGGTGTTGATATGACTTATATTCAAGTTATTAAGGATATGTATACTAGAGTTGTTACTTGTGTTCAAATTGAAGGAGGATTGACCAAATATTTTCCTATTTCTGTTGGAATACATCAGGGATCAGCGTTAAGCCCATATCTTTTTGCTTTAGTTATGGATGGTCTTACTGGACATCTACAGGAGGATGTACCTTGGTGTATGCTTTTTGCTGATGATATCCTTCTCGTGGATAAAACGAGAGAAAAGGCCCAAGAAAACCTTAAATTACGGAAGTCTACATTGGAGTCTAAAGGCCTTCCTTTGAGTTGAACTAAAACTGAATACATGGAATGTAATTTTAGTAGTAATAGCTCTAGTGACAGAAGTGTGACTTTAGGTGATCAAATTATTAAAAAGTGTGAACGATTTAGATATCTTGGGTCTGTTTTTCAAAGCGATGGTGATATAAATAGGGATGTTAATAGTAGAATTCAAGTTGGTTGGTTGAAGTGGAGGAATGCCTCAGGCCTTTTGTGTGATAGAAAAGTACCACTTAGACTGAAAGGAAAATTTTATAATATGATGGTGAGACCTACAATGTTATATGGCATTGAATGTTGGCCTTTAAAAGAGAAGCATAATAATAAGTTAAGTGTTGTCAAGATGAGAATGATTAGGTGGATGAGTGGCTTTACACTTAAAGAAAAAATGCGAAATGAATATATTTGTGATAGTGTTGGTGTAGCTTCTGTGACGGACAAAACTTCCAAAACTTAAGTATGAAATTTAAATCTAAAGTAATTGAGTGTATACTAAATAAAATGCAGTTAAAAGAACTAATTTAACTAAACTATTTGCTAAACTTCCAAAGTAAATTTATAAAAACTAAACAAAGTTTTTGTGACGAAGAGTTCAAATTTAAGAAAGCATCCTTCCACTTTATAATGAGTATATGGATTGTGAAGAAATAAAATTATATATATATATATATATATATATATATATATATATATATATATATATATATATATATATATATATATATATATATATATATATATATATAATTGTATTGTGAAAAATAGGAGCAATCTTATTCCTTACCCTCTATCAAGTGTATAAAGAATATTGACTAATCCCGAGTTTGGTTTCTAATTTCGTGGTTTGGTTGGGAGGATACCACCTCTCACTCTAGAGCTCTCACTTCTTCCTTGCCTGAGGGCTAGCATTAGTTTTCAATCAACTGAACCAAATTGAGGATTTTAGTCTGTCACCCTAAAATCTCCAATTATGCATCCAACAAAGTATATTTCCCTATTTATTTGTACTCAACCCCATTGATTACATTCTAATCCAAGGAATTAAATGTGATTCTCACCTTTGTGTAGAAAACATAACCCTTTCAAAACTTATGTTTCTCAACATATTTTAACCTTTCAATTGGTCAGATCTAAAAATAAATGAAGATCAGAGTTCAAATCATTACAAGTTTTTGACATTTAAAACCGTATAAAACAAAATCAATTCTTCACAAAACTATATCACATAGTAGGAGAAGAATAAAGAAGACTACTCATAATTCATGAGAAGAAAATAACAAAACACGGATTGCATATATAAAAATAAGTTTACAAAATAAAGAAATAAAAGACCAAAATTTTCTTATGCTTTTTCCTAAGCAAATCCCTAGAAGATCTCTTCAAACACTTTCCCTCGTTACAAGCACTCTCAATTCTCTCTTAGAAATGTAATAAAGAAGAAATCTCTCACTTTCCCACTCCTCATACAACCCTAGAAAAATCTTCAAGCCCCTCACTCTATCTCACACCTCCACTCTTCTTCTCTCTCACACCACTCCCCTTTTAATTAATGGCTGCCTCCTTTCAAAAAGAATTCAAAATTCCCTACCAAATTCTCTCCAAAATTCACACCTTTTGAATCCCAAAAGAGATACCCATTCATTCAAGAGAGATATCTTTTCATTAAAGAGTCTTCTAAAGTTTTTAGATGCATTGAATCACTCCATGGGTGTTTGAAACATTTGGAGCCTTTAAAGTCCACTCTAAATTTGGCCCAAACTGCTTTAATCCATCAAGTATCTTCTCTGGTGCTTCTTGCGCCAATTCTAGCGCCTCAGGCGCCAAGTTACTTAAGTCCACACTATTTTGGGTTCTAGTACTTCTGGAGCCAAGTATAGTGCCTTAGGAACTGCTTCTCTATATGATGGCGCCAGTTCTGGCGCCTCAGACTTGAGAATCACAAAGTTCTCTATTTTGGCTCCAAATTTCCTGCTTTTTGCTACTTTTTCTCCAAATTCCTAAAATTTTTATCCCTGCAACAAAAACATGAAAACACATTTCTTTAGTGTAATATCACCAAAAATAAGCATAAAATGTATACTTAAAATATCACATTATTTTGGTGTATAAATCGCTTATAGAATCCAACATGTCCCAAAAACTTCTAACTCCCTCCACTATAATAAGAGAAGGTAGTTTAATGATTACTTGAATCTTTGCTAGGTCCACTGCCATGCCAATTTTAGATATGATATGTCCCAGAACAATTCCTCTTACGAACATGAATTGACATTTTTTCAAATTAATAACAATGTTAGTATTTTCATAATATTTTAGTTCCTTTGCTAAATGGTCTAAACTTGAATCAAATGAAGTTCCAAACACTAAGAAATCACCCATAAAAACTTCTATCCCTTTCTCAATCAAGTCACAGAAAATAGACAACATGCACCTTTGAAAATTAGCAGGTGTGTTACACAACTGAAATGACATTCTTCTAAAGAAAAAGTCCCATAAGGGCTAGTAAAGGTAGTCTTTTCTTGATCCTCAAGAGCTATAGGTATTTGATGATATCCAAAATATCCATAAAAAAAAGCAAAATTATCGGTGACCAACTAACCTATCCAACATTTGATCCAGAAAGGGTAAAGGAAAGTGATTTTTCCTAATGGCAAAATTCAATTTTGAGTAATCAATACAAATTCGTCACCTGGTGACATGTTTAGTTAAAATTAATTTATTTTGTTCATTTATAGATACTGTCACTTCCTCTTTCTTAGGAACACAGTGTATAGGACTAACTCAAGGATTATCTGATATAGGATCGATAAAACCTGTATCAAGCCACTTCAATATCTCTTTTTTAACAACTTCTTTTATAATTGGATTTAATCTCCTTTGATGGTCTGCCTGAGGTTTGTGATTATTTTTTATCAATTTCCTATGAATACAAATTGAAGGATTAGTTATTTTTACATCGGTTAAGGTCTATTCGAAAGCTTTCTTATAATTCCTTAGAATTTCCATTAATTTATATTGAGTCAAATATGAGGATATGATGACTGGTAATGTAGATGAGTCCCTAAATAAGCATATTTTAAATGTTTAGGAAGTACCTTTATTTCAAGTTCAGGAGAGTCATCAATAGAAGGAATGAGTGGTTTGTTATTTTCTGTTGCATCTATAATCTCAAACCTCTCCTGACTAAATTTTGATTTTTCAGTAGTCAATATATCCAACTCATCTTGGAAATCTGTATTCTTCTCATTATTTAACTCTTGTTCAACTAATTTAACTTTATAATCTTCATGGAAATAGATAGTAGACAAATAATCAATTATGTCCATCCGAAAACAAACGTCTTCTTTTCTTTTAGTAGATATTTCATAAACTTTAAAACATTGAATATAACTTCATGATAATTTACTCTCATAGTTAAATCACCTTTTTTGCACATCTATCATAGCTCATCTGGTAGCAATAAAAGGTCTCCCTAAAGTAATTAGAATTTTTTTATCTTCCTTCATATCTAACACAATTAAGTCAACAAAGAAGATGGATTTATTTACTTTAACAAACACATCTTCTATAACCCCCTTTAGATAAGTGATTGATCGATCAGCTAACTGAAGGGTTATAGTAGTTGGAGAAATTTCTCCTAAACTTAACCTTCTGAAACTAGATAAATGCATAAGGTTGATGCTTGCTCCAAGGAAGCATAAAGCTTTTTAAAAAAATCTTTCTCCTATTATGCTGAGAATAGTAAAGCTCCCAGGATCTTTAATTTTCTTAGGAAGTTTTTTCTTAATTATAGCGCTGCACTCCTCACTAAGTGCAACTAACTCATAATCTCCAAACATTCTCTTCTTATTAAGGAAATCCTTCATAAACTTTACTTAACTTGGCATTTTCTTCAAATCTTCAACGAAAGGAATATTAATAGCTAACATATTAAATAATCTCATAAATTTTGAAAATTGTTGATTTAGCTTCTGCTGCCTAAGTCATTGAGAAAATGAAAGTGGTGGTTTTTCTAAGTTAATTTTGGAGTGAGTGTTATTTTGCAAATATTTTTCAATATTACAAAATATACACGGTAGTAATAATAATAAATATGTGATGTAAATCCTAACAAAAAGAAAACTTGGCCTTGAATCAGAAGAATTGGACCTGAAGTCGGTTCACGTATAAGGGGTTGGATTTTAGTGCGTTCTATACTAGAGATCCAACTAAACTTCCCAATTTTGCAGGCGCCGACCACCATCGACCACCGCTCATTTTGTCGTCTTTGGCCACCATTGGTTGCTTCCTGCTCATTGCAAGGAATACCTTTTTGGAATCATGACACGCTGTGGAATGCCAACACACGTTGCGGAGTGATAAAGCACTCGACGGAGCAGTTCATCATCCTGAACGTCGTGTAGTGACGCGCCTTCAAGGAGATGTACAGAAGTTCCAATAACCACTCCCAACTGCAATCAATCCCTACTATCGTACAATGAACATTATACTTCGAGGAACTATGCTGCTCGTTTATACTTTTAGGATGAGAACTCGTTGTGTACTCACTAATACAGAATTGACTGTTCTGAATGGGCTATGCCCTGTTGATTTTTTCCTTTTCCTGTTTTCCGCGTAAAAACATCTAATGTCTTTACCTATAATTTCTATCATCTGAATGTGTGATAGTATTTCGTGCAATACTAAGATGTTAAATAATCTCTCTACCGTCCTGAATCTTCCAACATGCATCAAAGATAATAATTTTTATCAAATAAAAACTCTGTGATCCAACCTTACAAAATTGAAATATGTGATATTTATTTTCCTGCAATTTATTTTTTCCGAGAAGAACATCACTCCAAATTATAACCAAGTAATTTCTGCCATCATCTAAATTTTTAGGTGGTTGTGAAATCTTCAGCTTTAATAAAAACATGCATGCGACAAACATGCAGTCATTTTTCTGCCAAGTTCTCAGTGATAGTCCCAGCAGGCCTATTCCCGTCAGGCTGACGTCGTGGTCTCCCATTAAGAATGAAAAGCTAATCAAAATTCGTGCAAGAGAAAAGTGATGACCCAACAAAATTATTCCATGCTGGGTCAAGTTCTCGGGTTTCGTGTTAGGCTATAGTTAATTCTTGCTCTTCAGGTCCGATTGGCACTTGTATGCAGTACAAGACAACTACGTATGCTATTGGGGTTATTTTAGTTGCAGCCATAGAATGTAATGTGTTGGGATTTGTCGATGGGTGGCTATGGATTTTAAGGTTGGTGGACAATGATTTTATGGTACAAATTTATAATAGGCCATCTAGACTTCTCGAATTAGCTAGAGCTTTAGAAATTTCCATCAATTTATAGTACAAATTGACAACCCAAATAGGTCGTTTTGAAGCTCTAATTGCCATGAGCATGATAAGGTGACAAATAAAAATTATAATAGTCAATTTGCCTTGAATAAGTTTGGGATGCGTATGGATCAAAATTAGGATTAGTGGTGGATGGCGATGATGAGCACATGTGTTTTTTTTTTCTAGGAAGCGATACACTTGGAGTTTTGAAGGGTGCATACTAATTCTTAAATGAATTGGGATGAAATTTTAAGGTAATCAAACATGATAGGAATAGGTCATCAAATGTTTCAATTGACTTGTGAATTGAATGCATGTGAAGGTCACGAAAAATTTAAAAAAACAATATCTTCTTTGAAAGACTATGTCGAGTGATTTTATTGTGATCAATCATCCTTATGAAGATACTAATAATTAGGAGTGGCCTTAAGGCTACGTCAATAGTCCACTTGAATATGGAGGTGGAGGTGATGGCGGCAAATATTGATGATATTAATTTAAAGTTGCACATGGTGTTGGAAATTGGGCATAGAAGAAAGATAAAGGTGAGACCTATTTAGGATATTTTTTTCATTGACTCATTTGGGTCTTCTGAGTATATCTTAGATAAACATAACAATGGGATGCTTTTAAATGAAAAGCACAAAACAAAACCATCTAATAATTTTTAATACTTTGTTATTTCACTTTGATTGCTTTAGGTGAATTTATAACTTTACAAATTGTTTGAGTTGATTATATGCAAATCAAAATTAAAGTATGATCGTTCCAGAGACTTGTGAAAAACGTCAATTAAAAACTAGAAGCATTTTAATTATAATTATTACAATAATATTCTTATAAATTTTGATTAATCTCTTAGAGCCATTTCAATAATGATCTTTTAAGACATTTCATGTAATTGTATGCATTGTGTGAAATTCTCATATAATTTACATTATTATAAGCAATACCAAGTAAGACAACCATTCATTCTAATTTCCATCAAGTATTTAAGTGTGTTCATAATATGGTTTCATACAAGAAAATTTTAATGTGTTAGTATAGCCGTATTTTAAGCAACCTTTTGTTTGTATTTTTTTTATAATACTTGATGCATCAAAAAAATGAATTTAAAAAAAAATTAGGGCACAACTATATGACATCCCATGTAGAATCTTGTATATATACATAAAAATTATTAAATACAAACTTAATAATGCATTACATATTTGTAAATTTAGGCATCAATACGATTGTTCAAAGCTACTTATTTAGATAGATCAAATTATATTTTGAACTTTTTCTTGTGAATGTCTATGAAAAGTTTTAGTGGAATTAATTATCATTTATAACTCATGTTATATTCTAAGTTACTTGCCAATAAGTACTAGTATAGAAATTTGTTGGTTTACATTAGTCAAATAAAAATAAACTTGAGCATGTTGAGCCATTTGTGAAGCAAAAAATTATGCTTTTAAATTAATTTGATGTTTTAAAAATTGAGTCGTACAAAAAACTTGATGATTACTTTAGATCTTTTTATGTTTTTAAAATGTTAATCTTGGTCTAAATGATACCTAAAAAGCATTTGCAAGTTAATTTAATGCAGCTTAATGCTTTACATTGTGGATTATAATACATTGTTTAAATGATACATATATTCTGGGTTAGCTCTAAATCCATTAAATTAAACCAATTTAAGGACATATTATTTGTGCCACATAATTAGGGTTTTTAGAAGGCTAAACTTATAGGCTTCTGGTCAATTTTGGCTCACATGATAGCCCCATATTTAGGAATATTAATGATTTGTAATTGTAATATGGTATAACTGCTTAAGATTGCTCAATGTTGAATCAATGACTAGCTCATGAGCATAATTTTGCTAACTAACTTAACTAGTAAGCTCATCAGAAGGCTCATTTAAGTATTAATATAAAATATACGCATCCTATGCTACATTGAATAAATTAGTTATAAAACTACTTTTTCCTTCTTTATTTAGATTGGTTTCCTATTAGCTTTTTCTAAATTCTTAAGTTTTTTTCTTTTTTTATAAAAACCAATGATGTGTAGAAAAACAAGCTTAATTTCATTTATATATTGCACATTTTTTTATGAACTAAATTACACTTTAAAGAATGATATTTATGTTTTTCCTGTACATACAATATGTAGTAGAAGTGGAATGAAGTGGAGAAGAAATGGAGCAACTAGAGATCCAAGAGACTGGTGCCAAGGCGCTCAAACCAACACCTTGGCGCCACTTACTTGGGCGCCTAGGTGCCAGTATACAGCCGAGCAGACAAAGAGGCTGCTGTTTAGGCGTCAGTAACTGTTGGGCATTTTTCAGCACTTTCTCTTCATGACTTGGGGAGTTATTTGACAAACTAAAATGAGTTCTTTAGAGAGAAAATAAAGAGATTTTATCTTGGATAAGAAGCAGAGAAAGGTAGGGTTTTCTATAATGGAGAATTAGAATTTTACTTAGAGAGTATGGTGAGAATTGAGAGGTGTATTGTGAGAGGAGTACTCAGCAGAACAACAAGGGTCAAGGAGATCCTAGGAGATCATTCTCAAAGCATCGTAAAGAGGAAGAAGCTAAGTATTACTCATTTCCTTTACTGTGATTTTGTAAATACAATTACCTAGTGGATTTTCTTGTGTTAAAGTTTTTTTGTGGCATTTTCTCCATGCTTTGTGAGTAGTCTTTTCACCTTTCTCTTGTGATGATTATGTTAGTTGTGTAAAAAGAGTAGAATGCTTTTTAAAATGATTTTCAATCTTTAACGTGATGAGTAATCTTCAAAGCTTCATTTACTTTTCATACTGGCCAAGTGATTAGTTAAAAAATGTTGTGAAACATAATGAAACAGGAGAGCTATGAAGAATGATTAGAATATTCACGTTAAACTATAGGATATGAAGTAAACTTAAACTATATGGTAAATTTAAATAGAAAGGGAAATATTCTTTTTATATTCAAATTAGGTTTTAATGAATTAAAAACAAATTAGCCAAATTTTTTTATGCGCTTGGGAGAGGGAAAAGATGAGAGTTGCTCATATTTGTCACTAACCATAATTAAAATTTAAAAGTATTCATTTTCTTACACACTACTTATATCATTCCAAGAGAGGGTAGCATTATATCTTGATTGTCACCAATTAAATAATATTTAGTAGGATTTTGGAGGAGTAAACTTTCAATAGTAGTTTGTAATTCTGTATAAATATTTAGCACAACTTAAAACCAACTTTACTTATAGGATAAGAGTAATTTTAGTAAGCTAGAACTTCTCTTAAGTCTAACGGCCTCACTCCCAGTGGGATAAATATTCCAAACTTAAATTTAGATATTATTGATATGACATGCAGGCTTGCATGAGACCACTGTAGAAAAAATTAGGGTGTGTCAAGAATTTAGCACTGTTGCAGGGCATGTCAACAACAAGTTCTTGGTGTTGTTGTCAAGGAGTGACGATGTAGTTAACCTAAGAGAATTTTATTTGAATCAATTAGAAATAGAATTTAAAATTTGTGTTGTTATCTTTGTGTTTTTTCTTTTTAAAAGAAAAAAAATTTAAAATATCATTTTTTTCTTCTTGTGTGAAGACTTATATGATGAACCTCTAGTTTGTGAATGAGTAGCATAGGACCTGTAGGACTTGAACCCTTCGATTTAAAATTAGAGAGAATTATTAGGATAATTAGGAAAAAAACTTTATACACTTGTAGAAGAATTAATTAATAATCAACAAGTCAATGTAGATACCCAAGAATCAAATAATGATCAACATAATAAACATAGACCATTAAGAGATTATGCTAACCCTACGGCAGATAAAATTTATATAAGTATTCAAACTCCTACTGTAGAAGCTAACACATTTGAACTTATTCATGCTATTATCTAAATAGTGAAGAACAACTAACCTGGGGGAATCCCGTCTAAGAATTCAAATTTACATTTAACAAGTTTCATAGACCATTACACTTCATTTCACTATAATGATATGTCGAACGATGTTTTTAGGCTTAGGCTTTTTCCCTTTTCCTTAAGAACTAAAATGTGTATAAACTCATTAGCACCTTGATCAAATAGGATATAGGTTGACTTAGCCCAAATTTTCTTAGCTAAGTATTTTCCACCTTAAAAAACTGCTAAACTTAGGAATGATATTACTTCATTTTATCAATTAGAAGGCGATCCAATATATGAGGCTTGAGAACAATTTAAGGAACATCTTTGGAAGTGGCCACATCATGCACTGCTCGATTAGTTAATTATCCGTACTTTTTATAATAGTTTAGTAGGATCCCTAAGATCTATTATAAATGATGTTGCTGATGGTTTGCTTATGTCAAAGCCAATTGATGAGGCTTATTCTCTAATTTAGGAGACGGACACAACAAAATTCCAATGGCCCTCTAAAAGATTAAAACCATGGAAGGTAGCTAGTATACATGGCACATATGTGCTTTCAATTCTAACTTCTCATGTAACAGCCATATCTAGGAAGCTAGACCAATATGGAATGAATCAAACTCAAGTACCTTCAGTAGTAGAGAGAAATTCATTTAAACAAGTGGTTGATTCTAGTACTTCATCATTTGAGACCATAAATGAGATTAACAACATAACTAACTTATTCCAATTTCTATAACATAGGTTGGAAGAATCATCCTAACCTTAACAAGAATAACAATTCTGGTGAGGGAAACCAATAATGGGGAAATAAATAGCAAAATTGTTTAGGAATTTAGGATAATCAAGGAAGTACCAATTATAGACCTTCTTATCCTCCAAGATTTAACTATAACCCCCAATTCAAAAAAATAAAGTTATCTTAGGAGGAGTTTGTATTGTATATGGGGGATCAACTGCATAGTCAAGGTGAAGCTATAAGGAACATAGAAAATTAGTTGGGACAAATTTCTACTTCACTAAGCGATTTACCCCAAGAAACTCTTCCTAGCAACACTGACATTAATCCTAAGAAGAAGAGTAGTGAGCATGTGAAAGCTATCCAATTAAAAAGTGGAAGAGAGTTGTAGGATATAGTTTGGAAATATATTGGAAGTGAAAAAGAGGTTGTAGAATCTAAAAAACCTTTCAAAAACATTTCCAAGGACTTAGAGAAACCATTATCTTCAACTTTGATTTAGTTAGAAAAACCAGCCCTTCATTTCCTCAAAGACTGCAACAACAAAAATTGGATCAGCTATTTTAAAAAATTTTGGAAGTTTTTATGAAGCTAACTATTAATATTCATTTTGCTGAGGCTTTGGAGAAAATGCCAAGTTATATAAATTTTATGAGGGACATTCTTAACAAGAAGAGGAAGTTTAGAGAATATGAGACAGTTGCACTTAGTGAAGAGTGTAGCGATATCATTCAGAAGAAGCTTTCTAAGAAACTTAAGGATCCTGGGAACTTTACTATTCCTTGTGCTATAAGAGAAATATTATTTTGGAAAAGCTTCATGTAATCTTGGAGCAAATATAAACCTTATGCCATTGTCTATCGTCAAAAGCTTAGGATTATGAGAAGTGTCTCCTACTAATGTAACCCTTCAGCTAGTTGATCGACCAATGACTTATCAAAAGGAGGTTATAGAAGATATATTAGTTAAGGTGGATAAGTTTATCTTCCTTGTTGATTTCATTGAGTTGGATATGGAGGAACATAAAAAAAATTTCCATAATTTTAGGCAAACCTTTCCTAGCCTAAAAGAACTATGATAGATGTACAAAAATGTGAATTAATTATGAGGCCAAATGATCAATTCAATGTCTTGAAATCTATGAAGTAACCTTCTAAAGGAAATGAAGATGCGTGTTTTCAGATGGACTTAATTGATTATTTATGTAGTAACCATTTCCTAGAAAGTTATATAGAGAAATTAGTAGAGCCATATTTGGATGTTGAGGAAGTTGCAAACTATCAGGATGAATCATCCCTATTGACTACTAAATATGACAAAAACTAGTAAAGCTATTATTATTTCTGTTGAGGAATTGTTGACCTCACTTTTCGTTGAGGTCTAGTTTTTCCTCTTTAGTTGCCTAGGGTCTAGACATAGGACATTCCTATTCACTATTCTTAGAAAACTAGAAAAGGAACCCTCACCATCAGAAATTCCAAACTCCTCTTTACTCAACTTGAAGTTCCACATATTGGTTCTAACCTCTAGCACCTAGTAGGTGTGGTCATTATGGGGAGCTCAAGGAGAGTTCCCATAGGATTGTTTGACTTTAGGGTAGACCTTGGGTGTTTACATAGAGCTAAGGTACTCACCTCACTCACAATCACTCACAAATACAAACCCAAAATTTCTTGACTTTGATCCCTTAATCCTTTGGGAGACTCATGTAGATGGTCCCCTAACATAGAGGAACTAAATGGGGTTTCCATTGGTCCATAGCTCATTTATGGTGGCTGGCACCCCAACTCTACCCAAAATACTCAACTTGGCCTTTTTCCACTAAACTTCCCCAAATTACCTAAGTACCCTTGAAACCCTAAATTTGGCCAAAATTTCCAAATTTACCCAAAATACCCAAATTTGTTCAAAAATCATTTCAAACATTTTGAAAACATCCAAATTACCCAATATCACCAAAAAAATTGCCAAACTACCAAAATGTCAAAACCTTCCAAATTCCAAAAATTCCCAAATTTCAAAAATTCTAAAAACATTCCAAAAAATCCCCAAAATTCCCAAAACCTTCCAAATATTCTCAACTTCATTTTTCTCAACTACCACATAACCCAATTTGACTATTTTGACCAAAACCCCGAAATTACCTTTAAAGACTCAATTTCCCTAAATTCACTTCATTTATCCATCAATTTGGTCCCAATTTCCCCTAATTTCAATTCTAAAATCAAATTCACCTTCCATATGATCAATCTAAACCAAATTCAAGCTCAATTGGCCCATGCTTTGAGCCCAATTTTGGCCTTATGACTTGGTTCCACCAAATTGAACCCCATAGCCTGCTCTATTGGTCTCAATTTGAATCCTAAACTCTTCATAACAATCCTAAAAATCAAACTTGACCTTCAATTGGCCTTGGTGAAGCTTCAATTTCATTTAATTTTGACCAAAGTCAAAACCCCAATTTTTCCCCAAATTGGCAATGTCTCAAAATTCCACCAAATTGATTGCCTTAGCCCCGAAATTTCCACTCCATTCCTTCATGAAAAAATCTTCATAACATCTGCCTTGATCATTTGGACCATTCAATTGAGCCAAATTCCAAGCCTAGCTCAACCTAAGCCCAAGCTAGTCCATCATGCCCAAATTGAACAAAATCTCAAAATCCTTCAGATTGAGCTTCCAATTGAACTCAAAATTACTTCAATCTTTCACCAAAAATGTTCATTACAATCATCTACACAATATTGATCAATAAATTGGGCTCAAATTCATGGCTAGCCTAACCCAAACCCACTTTAAGCCAAATTGACCTACATGGACCCCTTCACCAAAAGTTGACCCAATCTAGCCAAATTGGTTAAGGCAAAGCCACCACAGCCAAATTTTGGAAATTATTGACTAGGCTAAACCCCATGGAACCACCCAAATGAGCCATGGACCAAAGCATCCCCTAATCAAGGGATTTATTTCCAAAATTGTTTAAGCTTAAGAGATTTTTGCCAAAACTAAACACCTGCCCAAATAAATTGTTGTGACAGATTCCCTTGCCTCACCTGACCTCCTGCACACCTCTCCTAGCCTTTCCGGCAAGCCTAGTCGCCGGACGATCCAAAACTGTGAGACACCCTCAAGAAATCCAAACCCATTTCAAACCTAGAGACCACCTCATCTCATTTAAAGTTTAGAGCCTCTCTGCCCTCCACATAGGCAACACTTTACACCCATACATTGGCCCAGAGAGCCACCCTAAGCCATTTTTATAAAACCTCCACCTCCATGGCCATGGAAGGTGTGCTAAAAATTTCTTAATGATAGCCTCTAAAATTACTCCCTGAGCTTCCTTGAGACCTCCACAGTGCAATCCAACCATACCATTGCCCTAATTCCCCTTGTCGGAGTTCAATTTTGGAGCTCAAATACTTGTCGGAGATAGGACATTCTCCACCACACCTCCACAGTGCACCAAATCTAAATTAAACTCACCCACACCATCACCACACTGAACTAAGACAAAGCCCTATCAAATCCCCCTCATACAGAGCCTCTAAGATAACTCAAAACCAGCACCCAAATCAGGTCTTGATCGAATTTAGGTCTAGACCTTTCACCACGACTAGAGGCTCGATCCTTAGCCTCCTTGGACCTCCACAACCGTGCTGAGCACCTCTGATTGAAGCTTCCCTTCTCAGAGCAATGGTATTAAACTTCCCCTCTTCCTGAGCCTATTTTGATTCTCCGTTTAATAAGAGTTAGTTTAATGGCATATTTACCATATTAATATATTTTTCACACTTAGACAAGTCCATATGATCAAACCCGAGGTCATTTGGTGGAGAAATGAGTGAGATCTTAGGGTTTTAGTGTTAATGGTCGCGGGTTAGCCTATTTGGGACGATGACGGGGAGCCGTTCAATCAAGTGTTTATCTCATCAATGGACGAGATCTAGCAGGATGAACTCTCAGTGCCTGAATTGCAGGTCGTGTGGCATGCCAAGGTGGAAAGTTCAATGGGTGGGAGCACGCTGCTTCGTCGTTCGGGGCTGCCTAGGATGAGGTGGCACCGTGCATTTAAATAGATAAATAAGTAATTAAATAAATCATAAAATGATCCCTACCTTAAAAAATCCCTATCTTGATGTAGAAATATCACAAAAATAAAATAAAAATGCCCTCTTTCTCAGTGAACAAAGGAGAACAATATGGAAATAATTTGAAGTTTATGTGATGCATATTTTATTTTTAATTAATTAAACATTATTTTGAGTCTTTTGATTCTCCATGCATGTAGACATTTCACCATGGCTTGAAATTTTGGCATGTTGTTGCCTCTGTCTTAGGAAACATTCTCTGATTTTTCTAAAGTCATGGGAGATCTCTAGACAGAGATCCATATTTTTTAAGTTTATGTTTATTTTTTTCATAAATTAATCATAATAATTAGCATGTTGCTAATAGAATTCTAAGAAAATTTTGGAAGGATTATTATGGCCAGAGAAACCTTTGAAAAATGTTTCATGATTTTAGTCATTAAGAATGTACCTAATTTTCACAAACCCTAAAATGCAATAAAAACTAAATTTCGTAAAAACAAATATCAAAATGACTTAGTTTTTAATCTCCACTATAATTTGAAGTTCAGAGAGCTCCCCAAAAAAATTTAAAATATTTGGAGCTCATTTGATAACTTAAAATGATTTTCTAAATTAAATGTCATTTTTAACACTAAAGTGATTTTTAACAATCAAAATATAAGTCAAAAAAATTCTAAAAATTGGTTTTGGGAGTTCTCTGTGATCAGAAAAATTTTATAAAAATAAGCTTGTAATTAAAATAAAAATTCCATTTTTAAGCCTTCTTTAATATTTAAATAATTAAAAATGATATAAATCACAAAAATAATAAAATTCATGGAAATGTTCTGAATTATTTTCTAAGCACTTAAGAATAATTAGATTTTTTTTTCCTGTTTTTCTAAGTAAAGATATTGAATTTTGAAGCTTAAAATAATTTTTAAAGGCTAAAAATGGATTTTCACTAAAAAATTCTAAAAATTCAAATAAAAATAAAAAAAAATCTGAAATTTATTTCTTTAGATTTCTTAAATTTATAGAGATTTAATAAAAATGTGAAACTTAGTTTTCCATATTTAAAAAATTTAATAATTAATAAATACTCCAAAACTTGAAATAATTTTAATAATTAAAATAAAACTCAAAAAATCATGAACTTTGGTCCTAAATATTCTCTAGTCTAAGTCCACCTTTAGCAAAAATTTCAAGGGATTAGGCTTTACCTTGGTCAAGTTAGGGAATTCTCTTTAAAAAATCCTATTTCTTGCATATAAATAAATATATAAATTAAATTAAAATTTTAAAAATCACATTTTCTCCTCTGATGTCTTATTTGACCCTTGAGTGAAGTGGGATAAAAATTCTAAAGTCATTTGAATTAAATTTGATGAATTATGAAGTATTAGATCCTGAGGGGGCAAAGTGTTATTTTAGAAATTTATCCTTAATTAACACTTAGGCTTAATTCAAGAAAGGGAAATGAGTAAACTTTGATCCCAATTAACATATTTGGATGATTAAAATACAAGGAGATTAATTGGTAGAAACCAATCTCACTTTTATTAATTAAAGGATAAATTTTTAATTTTCTTAAGCTGTTAAAATTTGGAAATCTAGTTGATTAAATTATGCTAGACTTACGGGTATGATTTTGGGTGTTGATAACTCACTAATTTGATACCTCTATTTTATGTTCAAATGAATTTCAAATATGAATCATCATCACTTAAAATTCAATCTCTTTCAAAATATAACTAAGACATCTACCAAGATCTTAAGGGCTTAGTAGTGACCTTAGCTAAATCAAATTTGGTTAAATGAGGATTAGAAAAGTGAACATAATTAAAAATTGAACATTTTTAAAACACTACAAGCCCAAATTAAAGAGTTGGCTAAGCGTCTTGATAACATTAACTTGCATCTTTAAGGGTCTTCACCCACATAATCCTCAAGTTAAATTATAAGTGATAATTACCCTACTCTTAGGGATAATTAAGACATCAATGTTCATTGAGCATTAAAAGTATTTACAAAATGGGCTATGAAGAAACATAATAAGTTTAAGAAGAGCTCGAGAATTTTCACCAGGCAGTGAGAAGGAAGCATGGACTTGCTTCCTTCTCCAGATCTGTTGGATACCTCGGAGGTCTACTAAACTTAATATGTTTTGCTTGACAAAAAACATCTTTAATCAAATTAATAGGGACCCACCAAGATATGACCTAGGGTTGGGTAGATCACTAAAACCTTACTTTTTTGCTTTATATAAAATGCTCTCACATGCATTTTGAGTTTCAGGTGGTGGAACGAGAAGACTCACCAGGAACGTTTTTATAGTTTACAATGTCGTCTTTCTTGTACTTTCATACTGTATTTTTTATGCTTACAAAACTTACATGCTAAACAACAATGTCACCCTGCATGAGAACAAAAACTATTAAGATAGCCACAAAACTAAAACCCAAAACAAAAATTAAAATCAACCAAGATAAAAATCACCTCCACAACATTGAAAATGTAAAATAACTCAAAATTTAATCACAAACATCACAAAAACCACAACTACAATTAAATTAAGACGTCTCCATCGGATGACTGAGAATACCTCGAAGGAGATAACCTACGATTGCTAATGAGGCTTCCCACGGTCTAAATGAAAGTACAAAACTCATTAAGTTGAGTTTAGTAAATTCATTTGGACTAAGTGAATCCAATAGAAAATAGTGGTGTCTGAACGAGGGAACCGTAGGATCCTAACCAGTGTCGCTCTAATCAACTTTGACATGCCCCAATAAATTTTTAAGGAACTACAATCATAGGGCCACATGATTTGACATCATAAATTGACACCCTAGAAAACTTAAACTCATCACGGCAAGGAGCTTGGAACTAGCATGGTGGGCAGTACGGCCATCTTCAACAGCAAAACATGTCTTCACCAACTAAACCAATTCCTTCCTTAGAATTAAACAACAAATACATAGAACTTCGATGTAGTTTTCTTATGCAACATAAATCTTCAACTCATCTTTAGGCCTTTGTACAGCTCTACTGTACAATATAAGACCTAACTCGTCTTACGATTCTGAGGTTGTCGTTCGTCATGACCTAAACCCTCACATCTTTCAGGCTATTTGTGTGATCGTTTCACACAAATGTAAGCCCTAAACTAATAAAATTGGCAGGATGAAATACTTAAATATTTTCTCCTCAAAACTAAAGTCGAATAATAGGATAGATTGGGAAGTCACTGAGATTCTCCTCCGAATCCATGACATCCCCTAGTTCTTCCTCCTTTGAACTCTACAACAAAATTTTTCAAATTTGAACTAATCCCTTTTCACACCTCTTTGTCCGAGATCACTGAGAAGTCCTATCCTTAGACCTCCTTGAAGATAATATTTCTTGATTTTTATTGAGAGTTTTCTTAGGTGACTTCGGTTATCTAAGATATAATTAACTATATAGGCTTGCCCTTATAGGAAGCTTGTCCGAACCCAACTTAATATAAACCCTATTTAATTCTTCATATTAAATAGAGAAAATTGTTGGCAAATAAAATGGTTTCGTAGACCAAATGGACGTCATATATTTCTTAGGTTATTTGATTGAACCTCATCTTCAAGTCTTGTGTTTATCCTTCGGGATAGATACAAGGTTTGAGGTACAACGCTCTTTCATTTAAACAATAAAAAATATGGGGTCAGTTTGATTTCATTTTTTTTCTAAACTTAAATCTATATGTAAATTAAAATGTCATTCTGAAGCGGGTGAAGAGATTTTGATTCCGATGACGGACAGCTTCCAACGGGCAACTCAACTTTTTAGTGCCGATAGCTTCTGGAGACTCCATTAGGGACAAGCTTTTCTCTCTGCTTAAATAAGGAAATATTATCTTCACACATCAGTAATGTTTCGATGTCCCTCTTGGACCAAATTACTCTTCTACCGTTGACATACTTTACCAATTTTTGTCTTGGGAAAGTATGGCCAACTCCTTGGACTTCAGAACTGTCAGTTCAATCACCTTTGAACAGTGGGGTTCAGGAGATCATTAAGGACTCTTTAAATCTTCATGTGGGGTCAGACACCCAATAAGTGTGTTGGTGGACTAGCTTCACCTGGGCATTGTGTGTTACTAAATCGGTCATGCACTGGGTCATAAACACTTCACATCTCCCTTTCAAGTTTGATTTGTTATTTTGTAAATTAAATAAAATCGTGTCATGTTGCACTAAGATTACAAGGTTTTGGCCATATAGCTAACCCCAGAACTTTCTGTTTTAAAGTTGTTGCAATGGCTATCCCAACACTCTCTTTTTCCTGCAACTTGTCGACGAACCGCGATGCCCGCAATGTCGCTCCCACCATCATGTTTGGAGCGGGATTAGAAGATCTCAAGGTCATTCTCTGGAAAGCCTCATTCATCATAATGAAATTCGTCACTCTAGAGGTTCAAGAAACTTCTGCCGAGTTTAACCTGAACTGCGTTCAGGAATTCCCTTCTTGTAAGAGGGTCAAGACTACTGTCGCCACGGCACCCACCAAGCCTGTTGTTCCCACTGCTGCTAAGGGGAAAGAAGTAATAATCATTGAAGATCAGACAGAGGGATTAGTTGTCCCACCATTAGTATTCAAAATTGGATCGAGTTCAAGAACTGCACAATAACCCGAACTCAAAGGAGAAACTGCAACAGAAGAGTTTGGAGGGCCATTAAAGCCCAAGCTCCTGAGGAGATACCCGTTAAGGAAGGTCCTTACCAAGACGAATCAAGATTACTGAAAACATATCCGCTTCTGTGGGGAATTAGATTCCATCCTTTAATGGATACTGATGGATACGAGAGTATCTGGAAAATCACTGTTGCATTACCAACACTTCATGGACAATGTATGGAGAAAAATAAACATACTCCTGTCACCCGAGTAAGTTCAATTTTTCAGAGACTAGCTGTCAAAGAGAGCTGCTCAGTTAATGAATTACTTAAACGAGCGGGACATGCAATTTCCTCTGGTATGAAAAAAGAAATTTTAAGGGATGCCAAATCTGTCAGATGATCTTAGAAGTCAACTGAAAGTCCGCCTGCTCGTACTCCCGTCTAGTTCCACTTGGGAAGCAGAGTTGACACTGCTATTGTCACCACAGATTCTACCGCTACCAGCACCATAGGTCGTCGACCGGTTAAGTCAAGATTGGGTCTGAGAGTCCTACCGATCACCCACTTCAAAGAAATTATGAAAATTTCAAAGGAAAAAATGAAAAAATTGCCCAGTAATGTAGTCGGTCTGCACCATGAGGAGCATACTTCCCTTTGACATATCGATGTTTCTGCTAGGACACTCTGTCCTGAGGCATCGTTGTCAAAGAAAAATGTGTGGATACCCAAGGTCGTTGTACCGATACAGTCCAGTAAGCCCACAGGACAAGAGCATGGAATGAAGCCAGGGCCCGAAGTATCTGACATTGTCGCAGCAATTGTCAGCAAGATGGAAGAGAAAAAGGAGGAGGTCCCGCAAAGTCCTCCTGATCTTAAGATAATCAAAGAATCAAAAATCAAAGAAAAAGTTAAAAAGCTCATAATCTAGATTTCAGAGTTAGCCCGAGAACACAGAGTTTTCATTGATGATGATGATGATGAAAATTTTAACTATAATGATTACCTCAAAGAAGATTTCATGGATGTCCATGTCATTGAAACCAGAGCTGCTACATCTGTGCGCAAGGCTCAACCTCTCATCGAAGAGAACGCTTTAGATGAGCTACGTAGGGCTATCCTCCTAAGGTATGAGCAAGTCAGCCAGCTGGAGAAAATGATAGAAGAAATGGTCGCGGCCATGACCTCCATAACCATCATTCAATTGCAATCACAAGCATTGCAACTAGCCTCTCCAGAGATCAACCAACCAGAAATCATACACATCACTTAATAAAGAAGAGAAGTTGCCTCGGCAAGCAGAGATGAGGAACAAAAGAAGGATTTTCCATCGAGTGCCATACCAGAGAAGGAATTTAAGCAAATGGTTGAACAAGTTTGGGAAGCCTTAAACAAATCTAATGGTGGTTCATTGATTCTAAAGGGTAGACCCTATCCGGAAGAATTTGATGTCATACCCTTTCCCAAGGGCTTTGTGGCACCAAACTTTAAGATATTTGAATGGACTCAAAATCTCAGACAACATATAACACACTTCCGAGCCAGTTGTGGCAACATAAGAAATAGCAAAGCTTTACTCTTCCAACAATTTGTCAGCAGCTTGTCAGGGATCGCCTTCGATTGGTATGTTGATTTACCCAACAGATCAGTTAAGACATTTTTCGAGTTGGAACAATTATTTGTGAAGAGATTTGCTGGAGCACAACATCATGTCTCTATAAGAGAGCTCATAATGGAAAAGCAAAATACATTTTGAGGTGGAGAAACCTTAGCATAAAATGTAAACCCCAGCTACATGAACATCACGTAATTGAGATCTTTCTCAAAAACATTTATGGGCCAGTAGCTTTCATGCTCAAGGGACTCACCTATTTTAAAACTAAGAAAATTACCAGAATTAAGAAAAATACAAAATAACTCAAATAATTACCAACTTGGGCCAAATTGAGGCTAATCACCTTAAGAGGCTCCTAGAAAAATTTCAAGGTTATAAAAATTATTTTTAGTGTAAAAATAAATGTTCTAACAAAATATGAATTTTTGCTTAAAATGATTAAATGAATTAAAAGAAAAATTAAAAAATTATTAAAAAGTGGTTTGGGTGTTCTATGTGACCAGAGGCACCTTAGAAATATAAAGTTGAGGTTAAAATAAATACATTATTTTTGTCCTATTTTCTACCTTAAAAATGATTAAAAATAAGATAAATGCAAGATAAATGTAGCATAACTTTCTCAAACCTCTTTGAGGTCAGAGAGACTTATAAGAAAATATAAAAAAGAATTTAGAGAATAAAAATGCTATTTGGTTATTTATTTACTCATTAGAAATCATTTAAAAAAATTATAAAAAATTAAAATATAATTTAAAATTTACTAAAATTGTTCCTAGTGGTCATCTGACCTAATTGAACCTCCAAGAATTTCCTTAAGCACTGAAGATTTATTTTACTTGGTTATTTTAGGTATCTTCAAAAATTCCTATTTTCAAGTTAAAATAATTATGAAAATTAAATTAAAAAAATCATGAATTCTCCTTTAATGTCTTAACTGACTCATGAGTGACTCATGAGTGAGATGACAATAAAATTTAAAAGTCATTTGAGTTTAACTTAAGTAATTATGAAGTGGAAAGCCTTTGGGGCAAAATAGAAATTATGTGATTCCCTGCTCTGATAAACTTTAGGTGAAATAAAATGTAAATGAGCAATGTTGATCATAAGAGACTCTCTTAAATGATTGGAACATAAGGGGATAAAAAGTAGAAATCAACTTATCACTTCTTTACAAAAAGTGTAAAATTATAGTTTCTTGAGTTACTGTGATTTGGAAGTCAATATAATTAGGAGATCCTAAGTTGAAGGGCTTGTGTTAGGAAGATGTTAATCATTGATTAGAAGCCCTACTTCACTGGTTAAATGATGAACTGATCTTTCAATAAGATTCAAGTGCACTTCACTTAATATATTTTCAAGATTGCAAATCTACCCATGAGTGTTTAAGAGCTTAGTAGTGAATTAGGTTTGATCCTCAATCATGTAATTAAGTTTGAAAAGAAGAATATAATTAGTCTTATCATTCCTAAACACTAAAAGCTCAACTTTGATAAAGAGGAGTAGGGATCCCATTAATGATCATGTATACCCTCAAAGGTGTCTACTCACATAACTCTTAGAGTGAAACATTAAGTGAATGTTTAATTATCCTGCTCATGGGATGATTAAAACATTGAGAGGTTCATTAAGCATAGGTTAAGATGTCATCAATAAATCCTAACTTAATTAAGGATGAATAATTCAACAACACAATAAGTTTAGCTGAACTTGAATTGATTCAGAAGGTTTTAAAAGTTGTTTTGGGTTATGCCCCCGAACACTTTTGTAAAATTTTGGATATTTTGAAGGACAGTTAAACATATTATGCTTTGATGAAGAAAATCATTCTCAAAGAATTTAGGGATCCAACACGTTATACCATGGGGCCCATCAATTTACTAAATCAATAGAAATAACATAAACTACTTATCTTATATTAATAACCCAATGCTCAATGACTTAAGTCTTATCTAAGGTATTCAAGTCCTTGTGAGTGAGTGGGAATATTTTTTTTGTCACATATTGATCATTGGACTGGAGTAAGTTTGAGGTCTAGGTGGCTAGGGCAATGATGACATTGCTTATGTGTGCTTAAATGAGTGATATGAAGTGGGATTATTAAAATGGTGTCTCCTACCTTAAAGACCTTCAATGAGATGAGAGGATAAGAACTGATGATACTATTCATCAACTCTTGGTGGTATTATTGCTCTGATACTATTAGGTTGCGAGTAATCCTAGCTTGATTAGAGTGATTAGCATGTGGACTACACTACTTTAAAAAATATTTATACAAAAAAAAGAAAAGAATTTTTTTTTTGCTTGTTAAAGTGAACTCTGCATGGAAATTTAAAACAACGACTTTTTCATGAAAAAATAAAGAATTTGAATAAAAACTTAAAAAGGCTCACGGCTAGTCTCTTAGATCAAAGTCAAAGACTGCCCTCTGTAGATTGTCGGTTTGGTAGCTCTTACCCAAGGTTGGAAAGCACACAGTCTAGCTCTGATCCCCCACCTTCACCGTTGTAATCCAAATCTTCCATTAGTGATCATGGGTTCTGCTTTGCTTGTTTGTTTTTTTTTCTACGATTTGTTTTGATACTGTTGTGTACTAGATTTTTTTTGCTTTCTTTTTCCGTAATTTTTTAAAATTTTATGCAAATATACTATGCTTTATGATATTAACCATGTACTACAATTCTTTTATCTACCTTACAGCATTTTCTGCCTGTATTTATTTACTCTACATGCAAAACTAAACCAAAATTGAAAACAAAAAAATACACTTTTAAAATGTAAATACATTTTTAAAACTAGCATATGCCCTTAAATCACTCCTTTTGGATTTAAGAGGATTTCTTGGATGAGGTAACCCACTGTTGCTAACAAGAATTTTTCAATCTAAGTGACTCTAAAAACTCATTCAGGCTAAGTCAATTCAAAAGAAATTAGTGATGTCAGAATGAGGGAACCGTGGGATCCTAAATTGACTCACTCTAATTAAATTAGAATTTCCCTAAATAAAACATTTAGATAACAACAATAACCAAACCAAAACATTGAAACACCGCAAAATTGTGAAAACATAAACCTTGGAACTGCAACTTCAACAAGGAGCTCGGAGCAAACACTGTGGACAACATGACGAGGGTATGCAGAAGAACATCTTTGAGAGAGTAAACAAGTTTGCATCAGCAAATCTTTTCTTAGAATTAAACAATAAGTCATAATATTTTGACGTAGTCTGTCTAGCACGGCATAAATTCTCAACTTATCTTCAGGCTCCGAGATTGTCATTCAGTATGACGTAGGTCATCCTATCTTCTTACACATTTGCGTGATCTGTATCATACAAATGTAAGCTCTAAATAATAAAATTAACAAGATGGAAAATCTAATAATATCTCTTCAAACCTGAAGCTAGTTCATAGGATGTTTGGGAAAGTCACTGAGGTTCTCCTTAGGATATGTGATGTCCCCTATCTTTCTTCCGTTGAATTTTACAATAAATGTTCCTACTTGATCCCTTCCCATTAAAATTTTCTATGACCAACCTTGAAATCCCCAAACATTGATTTCATGAAGACAAATACCTCTTATTTAAATTGAGAGTTTTCTTAGGTGACTTAGATTATCCAAAATATAATTAACTATAGTGGCTTGCACATATATGAAAATTTAGAACCTATTTTATATTAGATAGAGAAATTTATCGGTCAACATAATAGGTTCATAGAACAAAATGGATGTCATAAATTATTTAGTTTATTTGATTGAGCCTCACTATTCAATAACGTGTCTACTCCTCGAGATAGGTGCATCGCTTGTGATGTTGTGCTCGATCATTTAAATTAATAAATAATATGAGATAGGTTTGGTCTCGTATTTTCAAAATTAAAATTCTACTTTTTGAAAATATGTATTTTTAAAGCAATAGACAACTCCAATTTGGTGACCAACAAGATCGAAGCTGATTGTGCTGATAGGTTTAAACTAAGTGGTCGAGTCATGTACAAAGAGTTTTTGAGGGGGTGGTTAGTCTCTCCTCAAGCTGCTAATGAGATGGTTGTAATGTTCTTTTTATCTGAATGATATATGTTTTGCTTCTTGGTTTGTATGCCTTTTGATGTGAATATCCTAGTTGATTTTTTCATTTTTCTTTCTATGAAGTGACATGAGACTAATGTTCTTAAGTTACTATGAAGTGACGTGAGACAAATGTTCTTAAGGTATAGTCAGTGACAAGTTAGTGTCCCTCTAGTTCCTAAGGAATGGTCAGCACTGTTCTGCTTATATATATATATATATATATATATATATATATATATATATATATATATATATATATATATATATATATATATATATATATATATATATANATATATATATATATATATATATATATATATATATATATATATATATATATATATATATATATCTGTGTGTGTGTGTGTGTGTGTTTGGGGTCCTTCCATAAGCTTACTTTCCTCAATTGTTCCCTTTGTTCGCCTATTATTTCTCATCACTTCCACAAGTCACTCTTTATGGCTACTAAAAACTTACCCTGAAGTTTGGAAAAGTGCATCCATCAGAGTGTTCTGTGCTATCCTTGGTTGAAGTTCAAGGCTCCATAAACAACATGTCTTCGAGAGCGGTATAGTGCTTGGGTCCGAACGACAGAGCTGTTGATATGATAGGTGGCTTGTATTGTTCTGTGATCAAGTCACTCGGGGGAGTTTTCTTTATTTTCAACCATGATGGTTAATTCAGGCCATCCTGAAACATCACAACATTATTACAACCTAGCTTAAGGTGAACTGCACTACGACAGTGATGACCTATGTCATTTAGTGGTACCGACTAGACATTTCTTCATCGAGGGAACTATTTTCCAACATATTTTATTTCAGAGATGATTCAGATGGGTATGTAAATTGTACTTCAAATATAAATATTAAGTTGATTGATTGGGAGAATAAGGTTTAACTAAGTTTAATTTAATTAATACTTAATAGGATAATTAGATCTAATATAGGTTAAACTTACTTAGGTTTAAGGTTTAACAAAGTTTAATCTAGGTAAGACTATGTAGGATACTTAGGTCCAATGTAGGTTAGACCTAATTAAGTTTAATTTTTAAAAAATTCTAATTCAAGTAAGACTTTGTACGATAATTAAGTCTAATTCATGTTAGAGTTAATTAGGTTTAAGATTTAATTAAGACTGATTAATGTAAGACTTAGTAGGATAACTAAGTTTAATATAGGTTAGAACTAATTTGATTTAAGGTTTAACTAAGTCTAGTTTAAGTAAGACTTAGTAGTATAATTATGTATAATGTAGGTTAGACCTAATTAGGTTTAAGGTTTTACTAAGTCTAATTTAAGACTTAACAGGATAATTAAGTCCAATGTAGGTTAGACCTAATTAGGTTTAAGGTATAACTAAGTCTAATTTTAGTAGGACATGGTATAATAATTAAGTTTAATGTATGTTAAAGGTTTAGTTAAGTCTAATTTAAGTAAGACATAGTAGGATAATTAAGTCTAATATAGGTTAGACCTAATTAGGTTTAACGTTTAACTAATTCTGATTTAAGTTAGACTTAGAAATATAATAAGTTTAATGTAGGTTAGACCTAATTAGGTTTAAGATTTAACTAAATCTAATTTAAATAATACTTAAGAGGATAATTAGGTCAAATGTAGGGTAGACCTAATTATTAAGCCTTATTTGGATAACTAGGTCTAATGTAGGTTAGACATAATTAGGCTTAAGTTTTAACTAAGTCAAATTTGAGTAAAACTTAGTAGGATAATTAGGTCTAATATAAGTTAGATTGATTTAGGCTTAATATTTAACTAAGTCTAATTTAAGAAAACTTAGTTAGATAATTAAGTCTAATATAGATTAGACCTAATTAGGTTTAAGGTTTATTAAATAAGTCTAATTGAAGTAAAACTTAGTAGGATAATTAGGTTTAATGTAGGTTAAACCTTATTAGGTTTAATGTAGGTTAAACCTTATTAGGTTTAAGTTTTAACTAAGTCTAATTCAAGTAAGACTTAGTAGGATAAATAGGTCTAATGTAGGTTAGACCTAATTATATTTAAGGTTTAAATTGGATTTAATATGACATAGACCCAATTTTTATGGTCATGTGGGTAAACAAAACACTTTAAGGTTTAGATGGGTTTCAGATGGGTGAACCCAACACTTCAGGGTTTAGTTAGGGGTTTAAGTTAAGTCTAATCAAAATGAGCTAAGTCATTTCTGAGGTTCAGACTTAATTTCAATTGGGTTGAGTCCAATTAGAAGTTCATTTAGGTTAGGCTTGGATCTAATCCAGATCCAAGCTTAAATTAAATTAAACTTTAGGTTATAGGAGTGTTTTCATGGCTAAGGGGATAACCATGATGTTATGCCCCTAAGACACCTGAGTTAAGGTTTTAATTCAGCTTAATGGATACTTGGGCCAAAAACCATATATATATATATATATATATATATATATATATATATATATATATATATATATATATATATATATATATATATATATATATATATATNATATATATATATATATATATATATATATATATATATATATATATATATATATATATATATATATATATATATATATATATATATATACATTTTTACTTCAATGGTAGAAAATATCTTTTTAGGTTTTAAATTTATCACCCTGAATTTTCTAACCAATTCCCAATTTTAATTTTGATTTTCTATAATTATTTTCTTAAAATAATTACACAAATGGTGGAAATTGGTTATTTTCATTTAGAGACATCACATGATCTTTAAAAAATTAGAGAACATTCCTAAGAATGGGGGGAATAATGCCTGACAATTTCATAATTTTTGGATTTTTATTTAATTTTTAATAATTAAAATAGTCTAGAGAGTATTTAATTAATTAGAAGTAAATTCAAGTTATTTATGATCAGTTTTATTTTTTTATTTTCTCCTTGTTTTAATGATTTTAGGGATATTTTTCCTTTTTTTCATTTTTCTACACAAATATATGATTTTTTTGAAGTTTATTAGGGTTTTTTGGATTTAATTAATTCAAAAAATTCCTAATTATCTACTTATCTAACGTGGTGTCCCTTCATTCATAGGATTTGTCGAAAGCTTTCGCAGTGCATTTTATTGGAGGTGCATTCCATGTTTTCATCTGAGGTGGTGTCAATCCAATAATTCCCTCCTCTACGGTTTCATCTTTCATCTTAATTGATGTCGTCCATTTCCAATACATAGAAATGGACGACATCTGGTCATCGTCCTAATGAGACATTAAATTGAATATAGTTCTGGATCAAACGTTAATATCTCCATCTATTTTTTTATGAAATCTCATAGGATTTGTTCTAAAGGTTTAATCTAACTTATACTAACACATCTATACAGTGGATCAAGCATGGTGTAATTATTTCTTTCAAAAAAAACAAAACCTTAAGCAAATTTTAGGGCTCTTGATTCATACTTTGTCCAAAGAGGTGTGGCCTCAATTGGCTTTGGCAGACACGATTGTTGAAGGTCCATGAAGCTTCTCCTTAGCTTAATTTGAGTTGAAATCAGCTCTAGGTACTTGTTAGGCCAAATGGTGACTTGGTTTGGTGTTGGACTAGGTTAGAGGTTGTGGGAAGGCTTACATTTGATTGAGATTATCATCATGTGGTTTGGGGAAGCTTTTAGGATGCTTATGTTAAAGTTTTGAAGAGGTTTATGGATCATCCAAAAAATTTTCTAGTTTTAGCTTAGGAAATTAGGGTTTCTCAGTTGGTTTTGTGGAATGAAAAAATATGGTTTCAAATGCTATGTGATGGGGACCAAATTCTCTGTTGGAAGGTAGAAGGTTTGGTGATTGCATAAGAATTTCTCTCTTTCATAGGGTTTTTTGATTGGTTCCTTAAATAGCCAATAGAGGCCAAGAGGAAGCTTAACAGTGATTGGAGAAGGTAGGTGGCAGCTAATCCCGATTTTATATGACAATATAATGTATGTGGTTATAATTTTAATTTTTCTATACTTATAATTCTTACTTTGAAATGGTGCCAAAAACTCGATCACCAGTAATAGCTAGGCAAAAATTTGACTTTGATGCAAATAAGAATAAAATTATTATATTTAAATATAGGATACTACACAAGTATACATATCGTTATCATGTAATATATGACTTTTTTATTAAACCCTGAATATCAAACCCATAGGTACAAAACACAAGATGCAAATAAAATTAGAAATATTAGATAATAAATTCTACTTAGCAAAATATTCTTACTCAAACTTTAGATGTTATATTATGATGAAAATTTGATTCTTTTCTTAATTTTTGCTAAATGAAAGTAAAGTAAACAACTAACTAAACTTAACTAGATATTTCTAAAATGAATGTAATATAAATAAAATATATTTTTTCTTATCATGAATTAGTAACAAGTATATGAATTATGTTATGGAAATATTCAAATTGTGTTGTGCCAAATAGAAGCAATAGTATTATTTATGCTTACTAAAGATGCTATAAAGAATATTGGCTAATTTAAAGTTTGAATAGTCTTGAAGATGGGTTAGGTAGAGAAGATACTAGATCACACTTTAGAGTTTCCTCTTCTCGCTTCACTTAGGGGCTAACATCTCGTATCAAAACCTAAAACTATAAACCAAATTGGGGGCTTTAGCTAGTCACTCTAAAGTCCTCTAATTTTATACCCTTCAAAGTTTATTTCCCTATTTATTTACACTCAATCATATAAATTACATTCTTATCAATACAATCTCATGTGATTCTTATCATTAATTGACTGAAAAAATATCATCTCGGATCTTACTTGTTCTCACAACGGATATTAACATCTTAATCAGCCAAATCAAGAAGTAAATGAAGTACAAGGTTTAAAATCACCGCAACTTATTTCAACATTAAATATTAATACTTCACACAAGTTCCATCCAATACTTAATTACTTATCATTTTAAGAAAAAAGATAAATAAAACTACTCAGAATTCATGGAGAAAACAAAACCACACTTATGTTTGAAAGTAGAAATCATGCAAATAAACAAAATGTCTAAATTAAAACCAAATGTAGTCACAATGATAAAAACTTATCTCAAATCCTCTCCACCAAACTCTTGAAGCTCCCTTGAATCTCTTCCTTCCTTTACAATACAAACTATAACTCAAAATAAAAAGAAAAGGGGGCGGCGGTGTCTGTAGAAGAGTCTCTAGAAAAGAAGAAAAAATGGAGAGAGAGAGAGAGAGAGAGAGAGTTCTTCAATCTAAGTCTTCTTTTATAATTCTCTAAATGGTATCTAGGTGTTTCTTCAAAATGTGTCTACATTCAATGAATCTTCCTAGAGTTGCCTCTTTTCAAAATCCAATTGAATGTATTTTCGTGTCCATTAACTTTTTCTGATATTTTCACCATGGGTTGCTTCAAGCACCTCTTCAAAAACTCATCCAAATTCATTTAATCATTGATTAGCTACTTTCGTGCTTAAGCAAGGGTACTTGGTGCTCAGGTGCGGTCTTCTCAGTTTTACTGGCGCGTAAGTGCCTGTTTTAGGCGCTTAGGCTCCATAGTTCTTTTGCACACCTTCTTCATTTTTGCTCTAAATTTGATCATTTTTCATTTCTTTTACCATTTTTCATCCATTTGATTGTACCTGAACAAAAAACACACAAATATCTTCCATTAAAGCGCAATATCTCAAAAATAGGCGTAAAAATATGTACAAAAAGATTATATATTTTAGGTGTATCAGCAACTCAGAGAACTTCAGAGAATCTGAGGGATAGATTTCAGTCATGGATAGTTAAGGTTTTCTCTTTCCCATAGTGTGCTCATCATGGAAACAAGCATGCAGGAGAAGATGGATTGAAAAGGGCTTTAAGGCTATTGGCTTGGTGTTGTGGTGGATAAAGGGCCCAGGAATTAGCTGGCTTTACCACCCCATGCTTAGTCCACGGGAATGTGGGGTGGAGACCTTTTAGGACGCCATGTGTCCTCCCCCTCATCATGACTTTGTCCAAGCCAAAAATGTTAGCTTGATGGGTTTTCAGTGGGTTCGTCATGTCATGGTAGGTGTTATTGGGTCATGGGTGACCCAAAAATGATGGGTCAAGGTTGGATTTGGGCTTGGGCTCCATGGATTGGTTTAAAATTTTAATTTATGGTTGGGCTTAGTTTAGGCCCATCATTAGGTACCTTTTAAACTAATTAATTTATTGATTAATTAAATAATTAATATAATGAAGAAATGTATGAAAATAAACCTTATAGTTGTTAAGTTGACTAAATAACTATACAGTTGACCATATGGACCCTTATGGATCATGGGGTTGACCTTATGGTCCGTGGAGGTTCATCAAATGGTATGTGTCATAACCATGTGATGTAGTCAACGTTTGACCAACGTAGGGTTTGACGTAACTACATTGACCACTATAAAGTACCAATAAGTTTTGGATTGGAAAGGGTACAATAGGGTTTTGGTCTGATTGTAGGGTTTAGTGGGGTTGGAGAGACCTTTGGTGGGCTAGGGATCAATATAGGTAGACCCCTCTCCCAAGTTAGATTAGGTACTCATAGTGACCCTTAGGGTCCATAAGCAAATCCCTAGAATCTTAGGTTGCATCGAGTGAGTCGGGGCATGTTTTGTTTCGCCCATAAAGATCAATTTGTAGTCCACAATTAGTCAAAACCCTAATCCAACCCCAACCATAGGGTTAGATGGCTTCAGCTTACTCTAAGAGAGTCTCAAAAGACATAGCCATGCTCTAAGGTCATGGGCAAAGTGGGGGCAAGTCCTCACAAAAGTGAGGTCAGCTATAATTAACTATAAGGATTTCTTCGTATAAGAGGATGTGAACCTTATAACAGGTACGATAACTTGAATCTCTAGTTGTGGGGTTTACTTTCTTGAGGTCTCTTTCATAGGTGTGTCTCCAAAGTGTTTTAAACTAACGACACTCGGTCAAACACTGCAAAGTCCTCCATGTAAAGTTTTCCCCTCATAAAAGCTTTTGCCAACTCTCTTCTTTTGTTTTGTTTGTCCTCATTATTGCTTGTCCTCTTTCCCCTCTGGTCTTCTCGTTCTCAAAATCACATACAAGATGCGGGAATAGAGAATTATTTGAATAAGAGCGTAAGATAATGTAAAGCTAACTTGCGACTCCTTAAAGACAATAATGACATCAAGTAAACCATGAAATAAATACAATGAAATGACAAAAGAGGGCACCAGAAATGAAAGCCATTTTTCCTGGGTCAACGAAATGCATCTTGATTTGATGATACCCAAAGCATTCAAGAAACTCATCACTGCATGTCCAATCTCCAAATCCATGAGTGTGTCAATCCTTGGCAAAGGGTAACTATCTTTCAGACAGGTTGCATTTAATTTGGAGAAATAAACACACATTCATTACTTCTTATCGGGCTTTTGCACCATCGAAACATTAGATACTAGACCTCATGAATGTAGCCTGCCTCTACCAACTTTTTACTTCTTCTCGGATCAGCCTCGCTAAAGTAGTCGTTCACACCCTCAGTTTCTGCTTTATCGGTAGCATGGCGGGGTCATTGTTTAGCCAGTAGCATGCTATGTCTACAGAGACTTCTTGCATTTGGGCGATGGACCAGTCAAAGACACCCCGGTTCTCCTTAAGAGTTTGGATGAGAATTTATTTCAACCTAGAATTAAAAACATCACTAATTTGAAAAAACACACATGTCTCTTTGTTGATGGTAGGGACTTGGACAGTTCTCTCGCTAGTCTCAAGGAAACCCTCTCTATTGCTTTGAAGGTCAAGTGGGTCCTGCTCAAAGCTGGTCATAGCTCAGAGGTAGCACATCCTTGTCTGTTCATGATCTCCTCAAACTTTACTACCACATGGTAGATGGAGGATATAGCCAAGAAGTTCTTTAGCATTGGATGGTTGAAGATGGTGTTGTATGTTGATGGGGAGTTGACCAATAGGAAACCTTCAGACCTTGCAAAATGTCAAACTTTGTCTCCCCAAGTGACTGTTAGTGTGATTACATCGCGGGCCTCCTTTCTCTCTCCCTAGAATCTGAAGAGAGGGTTGCATGGTGTTGCCATCTGCTGTGCCCCTTGGTGGAGCTTGTCGAGCACGGCTTTAAATAGGTCATTCACTAAACTACTAGTGTCAACGAGCATGCTTTCCACCAGGTACTCATTAATTAAAGATGTAATAACAATTACATTGTTAAAAGGATTACCTTTTGTTGGCAGGTCTTCGTCAGTGAACGTGATTGAGGGATGTGTTTTTCTTTATGGAATAAGGGTGGTGGCTCATAGGTCCCTTGACAGGACACCTTTTAAGCTCGATCACCAGGAGGACTGTCCTCCCCACCCAGTGTCACGGCTACTATTCCCACTATTCAGAAAGTGTTGGCTCAAACTAGTTTATTTTTTGATGGGGCTTTCCCTTGTTTGTGTATGACGACCTTAGCAGCCACCAACTCTTTAAACTTTCCACACTTGATCAAGTCTTGGACGAGCCTTCTAAGGCTTCTGTATTCCTCTGTATCGTGGTTGAGATCACGATGAAAAGCACAAAATTTATTAGGGTTCGAAATGGAGCCTGTGAATCTCATCGGTTGAGGCTTCTTGAAGTAATATTTATCCTGAATGGCCTTCACTAGTTCGGCCAACAAAATCCTTAATTACGGGGTTCATCTTTAATTGCTCCAGTTGGGTTGTTGGTCGCTCATCATGTTGGGCCGGGCATTGATTAGGGTAACAAGGATGTATGTCACGGTGATCACCCTCCAAACTTCCCTTTTCGTTCAATATGCCATCGTAGCACAGACGAGGGCCATCTATCCCCCACCAACTGTCATCTATTGGCCCCTTTTTTTTGTGATTAGGTGCAGTGTCCTTCTTCATCTCCTCTTGATCATGATGAACTAACTCCTCAGTGGCGATTTGGTCGTTGACCATCTCCAGAAAATTAGTCATTGAACTTGGTTTGTATAGTCTCAGGGCATATTTAAATTATTCTGGAATCTCCCGTTGGAATCTTGCTATATAGGAATGAAGGATTTCTCCCTCCTTCTGCTTAACTTGGAGGAGAGACTGAGACTTCTTCTATGGCTTTTATGAACTAATGAAATGGGCCATAAATACCTTTTTAAACTCACCAAAGAAGGGGAATACTCCCACCGGGAGAGCATTGAACTAACAAAGGGTTGACTCTCTCAGCGTAGTGAGGAATAATTGGCATTTGAATGCGTATGTGATCTTTAGAATGTCGATGGCTGACTCGAAAGTAGCCACATGGTGAACCAGGTCTGTGAGACCATTATATGAATTGAGGTTAGGGATCTTAAATTTTTCGGGTGGTTCAGCTTTAGAGATTTTTCAGGAAAAGGCATTCCCTGCTTGGTGGATGGTTATGGTTTACACAGTGTGATTTCTCTCTACCATGGCTTATCCAACACTATCTTGGTAACGGGAGTCATCACCTTTGTCTTCCTCTGGTTGGGATCGTCGACCGTCGGGCACCGGTCCATCTCCTTTGTTGTTGGGCTTTGTATGTATATACTCACGAGGATTTTAGCTTTATGGGTTTAGTCCTCCCTTAACTAGAGCTTCTTGGAAGGCACTTGCCATATGTTCCCTCATTTCTAGCTTTAGTTGTTCTTTCATCTCCATTAGTTATTGTTGAATTATCTCCTTCGTACTATCTATCTCTAAGGATTGGTTTCGTGTTTCTCGGACAACTGCTCCACCGTCGCGCTGTGCTCCTCTTCTTGTTAGAGGTATGATTTCACGATCACCGCAACTTTTAAAGGAATCCAAAAATGTTTGGGAATCACGCCCAAGGAATCGAACACAGATGATAGGATAAAGAGTGAATAGTAAAATAATGAACATCTAGCCACTTTCTTCATAGAATGGCCTCCTATTTATTGGTATATGAGAAATCTTGATTACATGATTACATTTGAACTCATTCCTATGTAAAGGAATGTAGGGGCATTATGGTAATTCATGTTATACATAAAATTTGACTAATAAACAATTATTAACTGTGCGTAACATGCTTACCATTTGTGAGCTTGTGCTTGCTCACTCGGTGATCACAGGCCGAATCACATAAATATGATACGAAAGTTCCTCAATAGCATATTCCCAACCTCTTTTTAGATTCTGGTTCGTCCGCCCTATTTGTCGAACAGCAAAACATCCTTTGTTTGGTTTTTTTCCTCGGAAGTCTCTCGTTTGGCCTTTATGTAATCAACTCGCTGATTAGGCGAGCAACTTGACAGCATCCGTGACAATCTCTTGAATTGATCGTCTCGAATATCCATCTTAGCTTGCTGATATGTTTCGTCGCTGCTTGACTTGGGGCCCCACTTCTTTTATCGTGTTTGTTAACTTTCCATCAAAATTTGTGCTGCCACAATCTAGTCATATATATATATATATATATATAT
>NEWO01000660.1:252267-262299 GCA_003013225.1 Phalaenopsis aphrodite | reverse complement strand
CATATTTTACATCAAAGTTATTACATGTCACACGAAAATCAATATTGCTTTTTGATATTTTCATATTCCTTAATACATGTGTTGTGTTTTACATAAAGAATCCATAGGGATCTTCTTATATCCATGCTCCATGTTAGTGTTGTAACGTGTTGCATGATTATGCTATGGGATATTTGTGTGTATTGAGTTTCAATATGTGATTAATATTATCCCCTCCTTTAAATTATTAAAATTGAAATCATCACATCACTTAAATAACCAAAAACAAAACTTAACCCACCTAAAATTAATCTGCCTGAAATAGCTTTTTTATGATATTTTAATAGGATCGAAAATATATTTTCTAATCAATTAATTAAGACAAAAAATACCAAAAAAAAAAAGGAAATCGATTAATGAATCAATCGATAGAGAGGAAACTAATTAATTAATTAATTAATAGAAAATCAATTATTTAATAATAATAACATTTGGAATTAATTACTTAATTAATTAACAATGAGAATTTTAATAAATTAAATTCGAAATTAATTAATTAATTAACTAAAAAGGAACTTAATAAATTAAATTCGAAATTAATTTAGTAATGAAAAATAAGAATAAAACGAAAATAAAATTTTTTTTATTAATTCAATATCTTAATTTAATTATTATTTAAATATAATATAATAAATTGGAATTGTTCTTTTGAACATCTTAATTAATTAATTAATTGATTAATTAACAAAATCTGTCACTTTTTCATTAAATTAAAATTTAATTAATTAATATTTAATTAAAATTTAAAATTCACTTTTATTATTTAATTCAATATTTTAATTAATTAATATTTAAATATAACCAAAAATATTTTTTTAGTTAAATTAATATTTTAATTAATCTAAATTTTTTAAATTAAGCAAATCAATTAATTAATTGAAATTTCATAATCAAATTAAAAAAAATATGAAACCACAAATATTTTAATTAATATTTTAAAATATAAAACTGAAAAAAAAAATATCCCTTTTAATTAAATTAATATTTCAAACAACCCAAAATCTCTTTTTATCAAATTAATTAATTAAAATTTCCCAATAGCATAAAAAAATTGAATTAAAACGAAAATTCCTTTTTATTAATAAATATTAAATTACAAAACCAAAAATTTTTTTATCAAATTAATAGTTTAATCAACCTAAAATTCCACTTTAACTAAGTTAATATTTTAATTAAACCTAAAATTCATTTCTTATTAAGTTAATAAGTTAGTTTAACTTAAAACAAAATTAATAATAAAAAAAAAACTTTAATAAAGAAATGGGAAAAGGAAGGAGAGCATGTGCATGCATGCGTGTGTATGTTGGTGTTCAAGTGTGTGCATGTTTTTGTTTAAATATACATGTGTATGTTTAAATGTATATGTGAACGTGTGTGGGCATGTGTATGTGTGTATCATTGGAAAACAAATAGAAGCCCTATGGATACGTTATCAAGTCGAGCTCTTGTGGTAGTTCCATGTAGGTAGCTAGCTTTTGCTTATGTTTATGTTTATCTTTAGCCTCTTTTCATACACAACATGATGTACTTGTATATGTAAAAAGGGAGAAATTAATGAAATGCGGATGAGGAAGATGTGCTACATCTTACATAATTTAATGTCTTTCTTTTCATGTGAGAGTGCTTGAGAATGATGTTCTTTATTTTTCAAAATGCAACTTGTGGTTTAATGAGCTTGAGTTAGGTTTAGCCTTTGGTGAACTAAACCTTAAGTGGTTGAGATGTATAAGAAGGAAGCATTAATCAACCTGAGGAGGAAGAAATATTAATCACCATGACATGAAGTTTATCAATCCAAGGAGGAAGAAGACTCACCACACTCTCCAAAAGTTCCATTGGACTCCTCTGCCCTCCCTTCTAGCCGAATGTGATCGATCCTTTGAATGGGGAGGACTTGCTCGGTTAAGCAGCCATTCCTTCCCCTAAAAATGACCAAAATAACCCCAATAGATGCCCAAGAAGCTTATAAAGTGAGGGTAAGATGGCCCTTTTACATCACTTCTGAGGCTAATGATAAAATATCTTCGAATATGGCGGCTTCAAGAGACGAAACAAGGCACGAATTGGCCATTTTTATGATCTTGAATACAACCGGAGCCTAGGCACCGCATACCCTGGTGCCAAGATGCCAGTCTAGCACATAGGCACCACCCTCCAGGCACCAAGGCACCACCTCGGTGGTGTTAGGGCACCATGCTCTCAGGAAAAATCTAGTTTTTAGGATGTTTGGGTGCCTAGGCGCCCTGATCTTCAGCGTCTTGGGGTCGGGCCTATGCCAAATGTCTAAATTATTTGTTAGACCTCTGGAGGCTCAAGATGGATGATTTGGGAAGGTATTTTGGGCGCTTGGGGGCCTGAAGATTGCATCGAGGCGCCAGTCTAGCTCAAAACCCTAATTTTCACATGGAACGCCCGACAAAAGGCTTTTTTGAACCGAAAGCTATGGAAGACTCCATATGAGTGAAATATAGTCTCATAAATTCACAATGAATTATTTTTTGTTAGTCATTCACAAACGAAATTGATGTCAGTGGGAGTTCTAAACTGTGATGCATGTAGGGTATCTCGAATCATAATTTTCTTGTAGTGCATGTAAGTGGACTCTGCGACTTCCTATGATCGTGGGAGGTTTCAGATGGATGTATGGTGACTTTTAATCATCAAATTAGGCACTAACCATGCCTCATGTCTTGGAGAGACCTCCAAACCTAACTACTTGCTTCGAACAAGTGTTAGAAGGTCCTGGGTGGGTGTCTTGAGCCACTGCTACTGATGAATTGTAGACCATTCTGAATCATGCAGGAGGACACCCTACACTCATAACATCAAAAATTGATGCCAAAAGTCTATCCTCTTGGAATTATGTGCTTAACTATTTGTTTCCACTATGCAACGGTTAAGGATTGTAGTTTCACGAAACATATTAACATCCTAGTTAGCAAGACTAGGAGTAAAGAAAGATCGGAGGTTAACCAACAACATAGGCCATGAAAAGCTTAGGAAATTGATCAACGAAAAATCATTAAAAAAATTACGATAAATCTACTACTTCTTACATCACAGACGCGAAGAAAAGCTTAGTTATGCATTACGTAGAAAACCATACCAATAGACATCACTTTAGAGATGAAAAACTTACAATAATTTGTTTCCTCTACGAAGACAACAAATTTTCCTCCCATACATAATGTCTCACAACTTATAAAGCAAAGAAAAGCCCTACCTTAAAGGTTCCCACCTAAAGAAAAAGATAACACTCAAGAGATCCCTCAAAAGTTCTCCTAACTTTCTTCTTTCAGCCTTCAAGCCTTCTCTGACATAGAACTCCCTCTTAGAAGCCTTAAGTTCTTATTTTATAGAAAGCACCATAGTTTGGGCCATCAAAGTTCCTTTCTAAAGTGTTTCTTACTTGTTGGCATGGTCATGCCCATTTCCAACGTGGTCACACCCATTTCTGGTGTGGTCACGCCATTCTTCTTTCGGGTTCGGCGTGGTCACGCCTAATTGTGGCATGGTCGTGCCACCCTTCTGAACATGATGGTGTGGTTGTACCAATTATGATGTGGTCACGCTGTTTTGATCGATCAATGGCATGGTTATGCTACCTTTAGGCGTGGTCACACCACTCTGAGGCACTATTCTACTGGATTTTCTCATTTCATCTTATTTTTGTTCAATTCTTGTTTCTTGCACAACATGATTCAAATACCTTTTTCAAGCATAAATCCGTGTTAAATAAATGAAATTAAGATGTAAAATGCAGAGGAAATAGCATGTAAAATGACACATATATATGAGTCAAGGCCCCAAGGTGAGAAACAATCTACATTTATTCAAATTTTTAAGTAGTTAATCATTATATGTGTATCCAAAGTGCCTCTAAGTGAAGGATAGTTTGAAATCAACATTAAGTTTAAGTGATTACTCTCTATACATATAGTCAAAGCACCCCTAGCCGAAAGAGAGTCTAATCTCACACAAAATTAATTTCGTGCTTCGCCATTCTCTAGCCGAGCTATAAACATAAAAGGCATAGAACTTCTTAGCAATCATGAGATATTAAAAGTTTCATTCTCTTATTCTTCTCTCAGGGTCTCAAAAAGTTAAGAGGATCGTAAAACTAAATATATACTAAAAACTAACTTCTACGAGCCAATAGATATGTTAGAAGGCCTCGTGGACGTTGAAAATGTAGTTGTCCAAAACATAGCCATTACATACTGAATGATGAAGTGACTTACAAACCTCACTTGCCGAAGTACCATCCTTGTTGTATCAACCATTGGATTGACCTATCGAGGTGACCTGTCATCCTTGTAGTGAGTGTTTAGGGAGATTAACCAGCCATTGAAGTGAAAATCATCATTAAAGAGTGGACATATATCACAATGTCTTTTTATGAGTCATTTGACACCCTTTCACCATCATTCCATTGGAACATTGTGGACAAACTTTGTACTATACAATCGGTGATTATATATTTTTCTTCTCTTCGTATAGTCCCTTGTGGATAGAGAGTCGTCTTCAAATATTTAAATAAATGACCTCTCTTGCCTTCAGGGGAAGTGGAGAAAAATGGATGGGGACACAAACTCCTGAATTTGACTTCACTCATTCCCTCTGCCTCATAAAGACTAGAAGCTAAGCCTTGGGAGGACAAATTCATCCTTCTTCACCTTTTTCTTCATAAGGAAAAAATATTACCTCAGAAGTACTGATACATCAGTACTCTAATGAGTAAGTGTCACATGTCATTATGATGAGACCATTTCTGACGTGACACCTCCTCATTGGAGTACTGATGCATCAATACTCTTGAGGTAATATTTTTTCCTTCATAAGTCTTCCCCGACGACGTCATAGAAGAATTCATAATTATGAGTTAATGTTGTTTATTACTTATGTGCTGAATAAATTCACATGAGTTGCCAATTCCAATGATAGAATTAGATTTTTTTTTTCAAACAATGGCAAATAAATTACTTTTATTATTTAAAGGATGCAAGAATTGAATATTTTGTATTGAAATATATGAAAATATGATTTTTCAGCGCACATCTGTTATGTACATGATTTTAAAACTGATGAGTTTGTGACTCGTCGTGAGCCGGCCTTTCACCAAAATTCATGAATATGCCCAAAACCTTTTTTCCCCCATGGAATCAACAAAAAATGGCCGTTGATCCAGGAACCAACCCAAATCTTAAAGAACCAATTAATTTTAATATTGATCAATTTTGATATTTTTTTATTTTTAATAGATGGCTAGATATTTAAAAAAAAATTTGATTGAAAATAAATAAATAAATAAATATTAAGTCTTAAAATTTTACTTTAGATTCATATTCAAATCATTAAAGAGTAAACTATGATAATTTAAAATATCGTATGTGAATTAATGATGATATTATTATTTTAAATGATTACATTATTTAAATTAGGGGTGTTCACTGAGCCTAGGCTCAGCTCGTGTTCGGCTCGTTTATATTTCAAGCTCAAAAAGTGTGTTCGTGTTCGGCTCGTTTGCTTAGCGAGTCGAACACGAGCCGTTCACGAATAAAGAGTCAACCCTAATCACATAATCATAAGATGTTAAAGATTGAGACAAGATTTAAAACATCATTTGAATCTAATTTAATAATTTTTTATTCTTTTTTTATTTCATTAATACTTTTAATTAATTGATTATAAATATTTGTAGCCTTGTAGTCAATTAATTTTCTTAAAAATACTACTGATCAAAGATATATTATAATTGATTAGCAGTATTTCGAGTCAAAACGAACCGAACACGAACAAACAAATATTTGTTCATGTTGTTCGTGTTCGGCTCGTTAACTTAGCGAACAAGTTGAACACGAGCTGTTCGCGAACAATGAGATGTTTTGACAGCCCTAATTTAAACTATATTAAAATAAAAATAGTATGTATTATATTATTTGGCTTAATTCAGCTGAACCATGGACCTTCAGACCACTCCACTAATGATACAATGCTTGATCCGATTTTAAAATCTTAATTATATGTAAATGCACAAAAATTTAAATGCCATATATGCTCACATCGAAATTCATTCTTGCATTGAAAGTTTGTTTTTTTTTATTATTTCTTATTTTTAATTTTTTGTTTTTGGGATATTAACTTGAGTGTCTCCTTGTCCTTTAGAGCTCCGGCACCAACAAAAGTAAAGAAAATTTTACGTCCATACATCACACTTCTGGACAACCAACTACAGAGTTCTGCATCGTCATACACGTCGGTGCCGACCGACCTGACGCCTAATGGTTGGTCGTCCAAACATACTGACATCTAAACGTAATATTTTTTCACAAAAGTGACAGCGAAGCTTGTATAAATATATGTTTGTATTTACATTTAAACGCGTAAAAACCTTAAAAAAAATTTATGTGGCATATTTAATGTCAAATTTATTCAAAATACTTTTTTTATTTAATAAATTTATTTGTAAGATAAATCGATATAAAAAAGTTAGTTTATTAATTATATATCATATTCTACTTAATAAAATATATTTTATGAATAAAAAAATTAGTAATATACCAATTTTTCCTTCGAGGAATTTTATACTCTCGGATTCTCTAAATCAAATCATAGCGACCGGTACTTCTTACTGGCTGCCGCCGGTCACCGACCGGAAGCGGACCCCTACTCCACAATACTATGTTTACTCTCGGCTCTCCAACTTCCTCTCCAAATTCTCCCTCCAAAACCTCACATTCCTACCAATATTACTCAAGCCCAAAGCCATTTTAGCCGTAGACAGCTTTCTTCTCCGGCGAAAGCCGAGAAAATGGTCCCAACTTCCCACTCACCTTCTCCTCAATCTCTTTGCCATTACATTTAGAAACTTGGAAAGCTTCAGCTCGCTGTTCATTTGAAGGCGAGATCGAGCTAATCTTGTTTCTTCCTGTTCTTGAAGTTAGTCGAAGGATTCCGCGGCTAGATTGGAGCTCCGCCGTGGCGGGGAAGGCGGAGATGGACGATGAGGGGATTGGCGAGCTCTGCCGCCGAGGAGGCTGGATTTACGGCGTGCTTTGGGGTTTTGATCGCCGGGATCCGCGGTGAGCGACTGCGTTCATTCGTTCATTGTAGTGGTCTCGTTTGAGTCGGTTTTCATCTCTTTCATGGATCTGATTTTTTGTCTTTTTTGTCTTGGGATGATCTGATTTTTGTTGGGGTTCAGTTTTTTATGTTTTTAACCTCTTACAATTACAACGAAAATATGTTAGTTCTAGCACCTTCATTTTGGAGTAAATGGAAAGAATCAGAATATGTGAAATTACTGATTAATAATGTTTCATTCATTAAGAAACAAAGCAATGCTTTCCAACATAAATTCTTTTTTCAGAAAATGATTATTTTTTTATTGTGCTCGTAATTTGTATGATTCAGTCTGAAAGAGTGAATCCTACATTCATCAGGAATTAACAAAATACATTTAAAGTAAAAATTTAGGGTTTAGGGTGGAAGCATCGCTTAAAAAATCATGCATAAAATGATTTTAGTTGATCTGTGCAAAAATCTAAAATGAATAACAATTTTATTCTTTTCTTTAAAGTAAATGAAAACAAAAATTGATTAGCGGGAGAAGCGGCGGCCTTTTGCAGAAAATTTTCGAGCGGGGCCCGCATTCTATCTTTCAATTGGCATAAATACATTTACATTATTTATTTATTTTATTTATGTTGGGAGCAGAACGTTGCTCAACTGATTATTGTTATTTGTTGGTTGATGAATGTTCCATCTCTTTTGAGAAATGGCTGAATTTTGCTTCGGTTATCGTGTGGTTTGAGTTTAACTTTTTGGGCGCAATGGGACGAAGCTGGCAGCTTTTTGGATCAATTGCTTTCACTTTGGTATTATCTATCATCCAGTTTTTCTAAAGTTGGAAAAGGTAATACAATGCTTTATTTGGGTGCAATGGAGTTTATGTATATCTTAATATAAATTAGATGAGGATAAAGTTATAGAACATAACTAGTTAAATTTAGTTTGGGATTAGTATTTTATATAAAGAATTTGTGTTGTATTAATATAAAATTATGGTGTTGCCTGGTTAAGAATTTAGAACAGGGTTTGGTTTAAGCTAAGTTCTGTCAGTGGTCACTTTGGTCAAGTTAAGTCTCCGGATTTACTGAATTTTTCTTCTATTCTTGCTGTAAATCCCGAGTTTAGTAAATTCATCTATTGGATGGATTTCATAAATTTGGGAGAGAAAAAAGGGCTTGTGTGAATAGAAATATTGCTTACATTCCTCCATGGTTTCTGGTAGGATCGGAGTGGAAGGAGGAGAGATGGAAATTTTGACAATCTTTTCACTCTTCCCAACTAGCCCTATTACGACTGCATCGCGAAGGCAATATTTTTTGGTGAAACCTGTAGATGGGGAGGGAGGTAGGCAAGGGTTTTGGCAGGAGAGGGTAAATTGAAAACGAATTTTTTGTTTTTAATTTGATTTAATTTAATTTTCTTTTTATTAATTTAATTAATTTATAACTAATAAGTAATTAATTATAACTAGATAAATTTACATGTAACTATTTAATTAATAAAAAATTATAGATTAAAATATAACTTATTTAATAAAATAAAAAATAATTATTAATTAGTATAGTAAATAATTAATTATAAATTAAAAAAGTTAAACTATTATTTAATAATTTTGGATATTCATGAAAAAGCAAATGTGATGTGGGATAAAGTAACAAACACTATTAAACAGTTGCAAAAGATGTGCTTGGAGAATCAAAAGAAAAAGTATTTACAAATAAAAATAGTTGGTGGTGGAATAATATTGTGCAAGAAGAGATAAAATATAAGAAGTTATGTTATAAAAATTGGTTTAAATGTAAAAACTTTAAAAACTGGGAAAATATCAAACGGTCCACAGGGAGTCTAAAAAAACAATCTGTGACGCTAAAAATTTTGTTTTTAATGATATTTATAATAGATTAGACACTAAGAAGGGTGAAAAATATATGTATAAACTAGTCAAACAAAGAGAAAAGAAAAGTAAATATTTAAATCAAGTAAAGTGTATTAAAGATGAAAATCAAAAAGTACTTTTTATAGAAAAAAATATTCAACATAGGTGGGTGAGTTATTTTGACAAACTTTTTAATGAAGTTTCTGAAAATACGATCGACCTTAATGATTTTAATATCGTGAATAATAATAAAACGTTTCATTTTTACCGTCGCATTAGCAAAAAAAGAAGTTGAGGAGGCTTTAAAGAAAACCAAGGGTGGAAAGTCTGTAGGACCTGATGATATCCCAATTGAAGTGTGGAAATATTTGGGAGATTTGGGAGTTTCTTGGCTTAATAAACTCTTTAAAATTATTTTAAAAACTAAAAAGATGCCTGAGGAGTGGAGGAAGAGTATTTTGGTCCCCATTTTTAAGAATAAAGGGGATGCACAAGAGTGTGCAAATTATAGAGGAATTAAGTTGATGTGTCATACTTTAAAATTATGGGAGGGTAATTGAACATAAGTTAAGGCGCATCACAAAAATTTCTCATAATCAATTTGGATTTATGTCGGGCAGGTCTACTATGGAAGCTATACATTTATTGAGAGGTTTGATGGAGAAGTTCAGAGATAATAAGGAGAATCTACATTTGATTTTTATTGATTTAGAAAAAGCTTACGATAAGGTTCCAAGAAATATCCTTTGGAGAGTTATGGAGAAGAAATGTGTTGATATGACTTATATTCAAGTTATTAAAGATATGTATATTAGAGCTGTTACTTGTGTTCAAACTGAAGGAGGATTGACAAAAAATTTTTCTATTTCTGTTGGATTACATCAGGGATCGGCTTTAAGCTCATATCTTTTTGCTTTAGTTATGGATGGTCTTACTGGACATCTACAGGAGGATGTACCTTGGTGTATGTTTTTTGCTGATGATATTCTTCTCATGGATAAAATGAGAGAAAAAGCCCAGGAAAAACTTGAATTATGGAGGTCTAC
>NEWO01000660.1:225576-240075 GCA_003013225.1 Phalaenopsis aphrodite | reverse complement strand
TACTAGTAAAGTTTTCCGACTAAGTGCTAAGTTTGATGAAGGATATAAGGATGAACTAATCATCATGTTGCGCGAGTATCGATTTGTATTTGCTTGGTCGGCTAAATATATGTTGGGAGTTTTGGCCAATGTAGCCCATCACCGATTAAATGTCAACTAAAGAGCTCGATCTGTCAAACAAAATTTGCGATTGATTGAGCACATGCTAGAGAGCTAATTCAGGAAGAAGTGTGAAAGCTATTAGATGTTAATATGTCAAGGAGGTACAATACCCAAAATAGGTAGCCAACATGATGATGTTCTCAAAGTTGAATGTTAAGTGGCGATTGCACGTCAACTTTATCAATCTCAATTCAGCCTGCCCAAGGGATTTATATCCGTTGTCATGAATTGATACTTGTTAACTCGATGGTCTGTTACTCGGCTATGAGCTTCCCAGACATTTTCTCAGGTACCATCAGATCAAGATGTACCATGTTGATGCTAAGAAGATATCCTTACTCAATAAGAAAAGAGTGTGTTGCTATAATGTAGTGCCTTTATGTTTAAAAATGTAGGAGCCACTCATAAAAGAATGATTGATATATGTTTTTCTAATAAAATGAAAAAAATTAAAGTTTATGTCGATGATATTCTAGTAAAGAACAAATCTCAGGAACAACATATTGATGATTGAATAGAGACTTTCGAGATACTGAGAAAATATAACATAAAGTTGAATCCACTAAAGTGCATATTTGGAGCTAAAATTAGAAAATTCGTAGGGTATCTATTAACACCCAAGGGAATCAAAGTTAATTCTGAGAAAGTTAAAACACTTTTAGATATGTCTTTCCCTAGCAATATCAAAGAGTTACAAAATCATAGTGGCTAATCATAAGCCTCAGCTGTTTCATTTTCAGGCTGGGAGATAAATGCTTAGCTTTCTTCAAATTTTGAGAAATGCCAAGAACATCGTCTAAACATCAGAGTGTAAACAAGCTTTTTGCAATTAAAAAGCTTTCCAACATCACCCCCTTTACACCAGAGCCTGAAACTTGAGAAAGAACCGTTGCAATGCTCAGGAGTGGGCTTCAAATTGATCATTTTGGTCTTAGTTCAAGAAGAATGAGGAAACCGAGAAGGCTTGGAGTTGGGTGATCCATAAATCTAGCTCTTCAAAATCGAGAACTTATCATGATGGTAAATTACCACAGGCAATTCAGGATCATGAATGCGCAATACCTTATTTTGAATGAGGAACTTTTCCAAAGATCAGCGACATCACCTTAATTAACATGCATGCGTGTGAACAAAGTGACAAGAATTCTTTTGAATTCTCAAGGAAATTCATTTAGAGGAATGTGAAACCCACTCTGAAGGAGAAATTGTGGTAAAACGAATACTCGGATAAGGCTATTTTTGATTATCTTTTAGAAAAAAATGTCGAAGAATTGTCAAAGAGATGTGCAAAATGCCAAAAATTCACCACCATGCAGCTTAAACCTTTCCACAAGCTATAACCTATTATGAGCCTTTGACCATTCATTGTTTGGGGACTAGACCTCCTCGAGTTGTTCCCCCTATTTAAGGGACAGATGACGTTGATTCATCTTAAAATTACTTATTTTTATGCACATTTTATGCTCAATTTTTAAGGATATTATGCTTTGAATGGTATTTTAATGTTTTTTGTTGTAGGTGTAAGAAAAAAAGTTTAAGAGTAAAAATGAGCAAAAATACATCAAAAGGAGCAGAATGGGCTAAATTGAAGAAAAGTGTCAAACCAACTGAACTGGCGCCTAGGTTTCAGATATAGAATTTGGCTGGTGTCTAGGCGTCACGGTTACTTTCTAGAAGATTCATTGAATAAGAACGAATTTGGAAGAGATGTCTGAATCAACCCTTGGTCATTTTTGAAGCTCTATAAATATAGATTAATTCCAAAGGGCTGAGGGGTGAAATTATATAGCCTCATAGTGTGTGAGTGTGTTAAGTGTGAGAAGTTTTCTTTGTGAGTCTTTGTTATTTCTGGAGTTTCTGAGTCTTGTAAGCGTTGTTGGAGTCAGAGAAGTCAGAGAACTTTAGAGGAGTGCTTGGAGGAACATTTCAGATAAATATTTGTAACCTTGTCCTTAAGTTTTGTACTTTAGATTGAAGTTTTATAAATATGTTTTGTTTTGTTTTGTTATCCCCAAACTTCGTGAGTAGTTTTCATTTCTTTCTCCTTGCAATATAAAGTGTTAAGTGATTTTTATTTTGTTTAGAACTTCTTTTGTTCCTAAAAATTATGATGATATTTTTACCGGTTTTTCATTTATTTTACAAATGTACCACTTGTATTATTAAAACCTGTTGAGGAACTTATAGACCCGAAAGGACTAAGATTTCTTGACTTATAAGTATCACATTCTACCTTGGAAAGAGCAGTCGCAATCGTCTATAGGGTGGTGCAAATAAATAGGGAGATAAGCTTTGTTGAGCGTAGAATTGATGTTTCTAGAGTGACAGGTTAGATTCTTTTATCAATTTGGTCCAGAGATTGGAACTACTGGTAGGTCCTATTGAGAGGGAGCTGTGGGTAATCTAGAAGTGAAAGACTGAAACCTACCCAGCACTACTATACATGTCGACACCAACTTTAGATTAGTCAATGTTCTTTGCACAATTCGAAAGAAAGTAAAAAAATATGTATGTTCCTATTTGTCACAATGTCATATTTAAGTTTCTAAATAAATTTTGAAATCCTTTACTGATTATGAATTATTGGTAAGGAGAAAGTCTCTTTATATATATTGTTTAAGTCATTACATTTGCTTTTATTTGCATATTGTAGAATTTAATAAAATTAATTTTCATCTTTAGATAGTTGTTGCATTCTTAAGTAAGTTTTCTTAAAGTTAAAATTCTTGTATTTCATTTTATTGTTTACCTGTTTTCGGCTTCCTCGTGGGATTGTTACTGGGATTTAAAAAAAAAAAACTCTTTACTTGAAACAATACGAATATTTGCGTAGTAACGCTGGTGAAAAAACTATTTCTTTAATCATATTCATTTGTTCTCACTAGGCGTTAAATATAATTTGGGTCAAGTTTTTGACATATTAAGGAGCATTAATATCTGTGTAATTGCGGGTCGGATCAGATGTTCATATTGGTTGGTATTGACTACTTCACTATATGGATTGTGGCTAAAGTGTTAGCCAAAACTACTTCCTATCGTCTACAACTTTATTTGGTCCGATTTTACCTGTCATTATGCCCTACCTATAGTAATCCTTATCGATAACATAAAACAATTTGTCGATCAAAAAGTCAAAAATTTTTGTCAAAATTAAGGAATTAACTTGAAATTTGACTCAGTTCATCTTACACAGATGAATGCTCAGGTCAAAGCCACGAACAAACTAATTCGAAACCTGCTTAGAACAAAGAATGAAGAAGCAAAAGGGAAGCGGGCAAACCTTCTTCCATTCATCGTATGGGCATTCAAAATGACACCTTCAATAATAATAGGACAAACATCGTTCATGTTTTTGCACGGGTCTGACGTAATGTTGTCGGTCGAATGCAACCTACATAACTAAATGGTAGACGTGAACTCCTGACATTATGTTTCGATAAAAAAAATTTCATGAATGCTTCAACTTTATGGTCCGAAGTAATGTTTCCTTTCTCCCTACGAGGTTGAGAAAGAGAGAACCACCTCATATTTGCTTGAGAGCATGTGAGTAGTAGTGGAAACCACATAGCATATGAGAAAGGAGAGTAGATTATTCACAACCCCAAACATTTTGCTATTAGGGTTAGCCACAAACACAAGGTCCCGTGCTCATGAAGTTTATGAAGGCGTTTTCAAATAAGAAGCTTGATGGTTATAACATTGCTATTTATCATCTACTTGTCATTCAACCATTTTGAAACTACTGGCATAGGATCCCTGAAAATCCTAGGAAAAAAAGTAGTTGGAATCAATCCAACCTAGTGAAACCTCTCTTTTTGGGGTATCTCCTTGGAGGTCAGACAAACTGCAAGTCATCAACTTCAAACTTCACGAGTCGACATTTGGAGCAAACAAACTAAAAGTTTGTCCTTTCAAATATCAGCTTCAAATATCAGCGAAGAAGAATATTACACGTCGGAAGGAGACGAATATGTGCCATTCAACTCATCCTCACCACCTTCCCCAACATCTTCATTTAGAATTCACAAACATCCCATTCTTGATTTTGGGGAGAATATCTTCAAGAAGATCTTGAGTTTTAATGACAATGTGACCAGAAAGACAACCGGATATCCCTAAGGGCCCATATATTTTTATAAGCTACACTAATTTTTACATAGGGGTCACCCCTTATAAAAGGGAAAGAATTAAATGTATACGAATTTTTTATTTTTTAACTAATCACTTGTTATAGGAACTTTGTTCATCCTCTTAATAACTCAGCTCCTCTAACTCCTCCCTGTTAGAAACGGTGGAGTCGGGGTTACTTTGGTTTGGAGAGTCACACCTCTTCACAAATAACAACTCCCGTCTTCCTCCTTTTTGAAGTGAAGCATCTGTTCGCTCCCTCATGTTCGTGATAAAAGCTTCGGATGGCTCTCCTTGGGTTTAGAAGTCACGCTTTGAGTTCATCTTCGGTTTTCTCGGGATAGAGGAAGGTTTCCTCAGGGCAGAGGAAGAGAAGTGCAAGGAGGAGCAGTTCCTTGCGGCAGAAGAAAGAAGGAAGAAGAAGATTGTTCTCCCTAGGCTTCTTCTTGAGTTTATTTCTCTTGTAAGTTTGTCTTCTTCCCTTGTTATAGGAACCTTGTTCATCCTCTTAATAACTCAGCTGCTCTAACTCCTCCCTGTTAGAAACGGTGGCGTCTGGTCCACTATGCTTGGGCGGTTATTTTGGTTTGGAGAGTCACACCTCTTCACAAATAACTACTCCCGCCTTCCTCCTTTTTGAAGTGAAGCATCTCTTCGCTCCCTCCTGTTCGTGATAAAAGCTTCGGATGGCTCTCCTTGGGTTTAAAATTCACGCTTTGAGTTCTTCGGTTTTCTCGGGATAGAGGAAGGTTTCTTCAGGGCAGAGGAAGAGAAGTGCAAGCAGGAGCAGTTCCTTGCGGCAGAAGAAAGAAGGAAGAAGAAGAAGATTGTTCTCCCTAGGCTTCTTCTTGGTGGCTTGTGGCAGAAGAAAAATTGAGTTTATTTCTCTTGTAAGTTTGTCTTCTTCGGTGTATCTCGGCATTGAGTTTTTTTCACTATATTTTGGTATAGAGAGAGAAGAACCGAGAGAACAACAAAGAGTGAGAGATTCTTCTTGTTTCTCAAGTAGTAAAATCTTCTGCAACTCCGTGAATGTAGGTAATTTGTCAAACCACATAAATCTGTGTCTTCCGCTGTGTTGTTCTTTTCTGATGTGATTTTTCTGGTTCTATTTTTCACTTCGTCGATCGTTCTCCTGTTTGATTTATATATTTATCACATCAACTGGTATATTTAGATCTCACAACAACTGGTATCAGTGCTTTATTCAGATCTGAGGAAGAATGATGGTTGCAGATGAAGTGAAGGTTTCAGAGATCGAGAAGTTTGATGGCACTGATTTTGGTTATTGGAGAATGCAGATAGAAGATTATTTTTATGGGAAAAAATTTCATCTTTCGTTATTGGGAAAAAGACCTGAAAGAATTTGTTGGATCGACAAGTTCTTGGGATTATTCAATTGACCCTATCGAGGTTTGTTGCACACATCGTCGTCAAAGAAAGGACGATTGCAGATCTCATGACAAGATTATTAGGTATGTATTAAAAGCCATCGGCGAATAACAATGCGCACTTGATGAAAAGTTATTCAATTTGAAGATGGTGGAAGACGTTTCTGTTGCTCAACACCTGAATGTTTTCAATATTATCACAAATCAATTATTGTCTGTGGAAATTGATTGATGATGAGATATGTGCACTGATCTTGTTAGCTTCATTAACATATAGTTGAGAAGTTATGAGGATAACAGTTAGTAGTTCTGCAATTAAATCTAAACTGAAATACGATGATTTTCGTATTTCAGATCTGAAAAATGATGGTTGCAGATGAAGTGAAGGTTTCAGGGATCGAGAAATTTGATGACACGGATTTTGGTTATTGGAGAATGCAGATAGAAGATTATCTTTATGGGAATAAACTTCATCTTCCGTTATTGAAAAAGACCTGAAATGATGGATGAGGCTGAATGGAATTTGTTGAATCGACAAGTTATGGGGGTTATTCGATTGACCCTATCGAGGTCCGTTGCACACATCTTCGTCAATAAAAGAATGATTGCAGATCTCATGGCAGTCTTATCAGGTATGTATGAAAAGCCATCGATGAATAATAAAGTGCACTTGATGAAGAAGTTATTCAATTTGAAGATGACGAAATATGTTTCTGTTGCTCAATACCTAAATGTTTTCAATACTATCATAAATTAATTGTCATCTGTGGAATTAATTTTGATGATAAGATATGTGCATTGATCTTGTTGGCTTTATTGTCAGATGGTTAGGATAACAGTTAGCAGTTCTGCGGGTAAATATAAACTGAAATATGATGATATTTGTGATTTGATTTGGGATTTGGCTGATGAAGTTCGCAGGAAAAATTCTGACGATGTCTCGGGTTCGAGTTCTGCACTAAATGTTGATTTTAGAAGGAGATGACATGATAGGAACTCAAGTATAGGGAGCTCAAAATCAAAGTTTAGTAAGCAAACAGCATGTTGGAATTGTGGCAAGGCTGGTCACATAAAGAACTGCATAAATCCAAAAAAGATAGAGAATGATAGCACAAATGTGGTATCTGAAGAGTCACAGGATTCACTATTGTTGGCAGTTCATAATTCTGTTGAAGACTTGATATTGGATTCAGGGGTTTTGAATGTGGTAGGAAATCTACCAGAGGCCACAGTGCAAAACAGTGATGGAAGTAAAGAGGAAAGTGGGTCCGGGCACCCATTCCTATTGTTTCACAGAAGATGAAAGTTCGAGCAAGTGGAAGCTGGCAGAACTTTCACCAGGGAAGAAGACATTGCACAACAAGTGGATGTACCAGGTGAAGACTGAGCGTGATGTCAGTAAGAGGTACAAGGCTAGGCTTGTTTAAAAAAGCTTTCAGCAGAGGCAGGATGTTGCCCATGCAGTGGGAGTTGTAAGAAGAGACAAGAGTGACTCAGAAAATAGCTTGGAGGTGCAAAGCTATTTGGAACTTGCTGATATATTAACTAAGGGTGTTATTCTTGAGAAACTGAAGTTGTGCACAGCTTCAATTGGTCTTCTGGAGTGAATACAGAGGCTTTGAGTTGCAGAGGTGGAGGATTCAAGGTGTAGGATACATGTTGAAGAAAAAGGCGACACCGCCAGTGAAGGATATCAGCTTGAGGAATGAGATGTTTCAACCTGTGTACCGGTCTACAAGTGGGAGAATTGTTAGAAACGGTGGAGCCTGGTCCACTATGTTTGGGCGGTTACTTTGCTTTGAAGAGTCACACCTCTTCACAAATAACCACTCCCGGCTTCCTCTTTTGTGAAGTTAAGCATCTCTTCGCTTCCTCCTGTTCGTGATTAAAGACTTCAAATGACTCTCCCAAAAATAGTTGTAGTCACGATTTTCTTCTTCGGGCTTCCTCGGGATAGATGGAAGAGAGCTGCAAGATCTAGTTCCTTGCGGCAGAAAGAAGAAGAAGATTGTTCTCCCTAAGCTTCTTCTTGGTGGCTTGTGGCGGAAGAGAAATTGTGTTTTGTAAGTTTGTCTTCTTCGACGTATCTCAGTGTAAAGTTTTCTTCGGTGTATCTCGGTATAGAGAGAGAAGAACAAAGAGAGAAGAAGAGAGAGCAACGAAGAGTAAGAGATTCTTCTTGTAAATCGAGATGATCGACTAGTGTAAATTCTTCGAGTATTAAAATCCTCTGCAACTCCGTGGACGTAGGCAATTTGTCGAACCACGTAAATTTGTGTTTCGCTATGGTGTTACCTTTTTCTCGTATGAATTTTTCTCGTTCTATTTTTCACTTCATCAATCATTCTCCTATTTTATTTATATATACACCACATCAACTGGTATATCTAGATCTTGCAACAACATAAAGAAGCACTGCAGGAATCCTAAGAAAATGGAGAATGATAGCGCAAATGTGATATCTGAAGAATCACATGATGCACTATTGTTGGCAGTTCATAGTTCTGTTAAAGACTTGATATTGGATTCAGGGGCTTTAAATGTGGTAGGAAATCTACCAGAGGCCACAGTGCAGGACAGTGATGAAAGTGAAGAAGAAAGTGAGTCTGGGGCACCCATTCGTATTGTTCCACAGACAGATGTTAAAGAACCACGGAGTTATGAATAAATCTTGTAAGATGAAAGTTCGAGCAAGTGGGTGCTGGCAGAACTTCCACCAGGGAAGAAGGAATTGCACAACAAGTGGGTGTACCAGGTGAAGACTGAGTGTGATGTCAGTAAGAGGTATAAGGCTGGACTTGTTGAAAAAGCTTTTCAGCAAATACAGGATGTTGTCCATGCAGTGGGAATTGTAAGAAGAAACAAAAGTGACCTAGGAAACAGCTTTGAGGTGCAAAGCTATGTGGAGTCTACTGATATGTTAACTGAGGGTATTACTCTTTAGAAATTGAAGTTATGCACTGCTTCAGTTAGTCTTCTGGAGTGAAGACAGAGGCTTTGAGTTGCAGAGGTGGAGGATACATGTTGAAGAAAAAAGGCGACACCGCCAGTAAAGGATATCAGTTTGAGGAAGGAGATGTTGCAGCCTGTGTACCGGTCTCCAATTGGGAGAATTATTATAAACGGTCATGTCCGGTCCACTATGCTTGGGCGGTTACTTTGCTTTGGAAAATCACACCTCTTCACAAATAACCACTCCCGCCTTCCTCTTTTTTGAAGTGAAGCATCTCTTCTCTCCCTCCTGTTCGTGATAAAAGTTTCGGATGGCTTTCTTTGGGATTAGAAGTCACGCTTTGAGTTCTTCTTCGGTTTCTTTGGGATAGGAAGGTTTTCTCGGGGCAGAGGAAGAGAAGTGCAAGGAGGAACAGTTCCTTGCAGCAGAAGAAAGAAGAAGGAAGAAGAAGAAGATTGTTCTCCCTAGACTTCTTCTTGGTGGTTTGTGGTAGAAAAAATTTTGATTTTATTTCTCTTATAAGTTTGTCTTTTTCGGTGTATCTTGGTATAGAGAGAGAAGAAGAGAGAGCAACGATGAGTGAGAGATTCCTCTTGTAAGTCGAGGTGATCGACTGGCGTAAATTCTTCAAGTAGTAAAATCTTCTGCAACTCCGTGGACGTAGGCAATTTGCCGAACCACGTAAATCTGTGTGTTTCGCTGTGTTGTTCTTTTTTGGTGTGATTTTTCTCATTTTATTTTTCACTGCGTTGATCGTTCTCCTGTTTGATTTATATATATACCACATCAACTGGTATATTTAGATCTCACAACAACAACACTCCCCCCCCCCCTCACCCTCCTCCCCTCGTGCTTTATTCGAGTTTCGTGCTCTATTCCTTGAGAGTGATTCATGGATAAAAAAGGATTCAACACATTTAATTTTAACTTCAAAAAACAAAAATAAAAAACTTCAAATAGTCATTTTGTTTGGTCTTGGAAACATAATTTCTAAGCTCACATTTTCATTTTTTTGACATTGAAGCAACCAAAACACAGATGATTTTAGTCTGCATATTAAAATTCTTTAAACTTAAAATAAGTTGCATATTAAGATAGCTTTGTAATGGCTAATTATCACTTTTTTCTTCTTCTTTTTTTATTTTTGTGAAGAATCATTGGGGAAGTAGCCCTAAGTGGCAAACACCGGTGGATCAATTTTGATGCCCAATTTATGGAATCTTGTGATATCAGCACCGGTGTCAAGTTAGATACGTTTAAGGTATACCTCAATTGTTTTATTATTATTATTATTATTATTATTATTATTATTTTGTTATTTGCTAGCTTATTTACAAGTTATAGATATTTTTTTAACCTATTTTGACATTTCAATGTGCTTTATGCTTATCTGCTTAGTTTGTCGTTATCAGGAAAATGCTGAGTGGCAACATCAAATATTGGCAGGAATAAAGGTTTGTTATTACAACAAATTGCAATGAAATATTGTATCAGAAGATAATGATGTAAATATTTCAGGAAAAGAAAATATTTATTCAATAAAAGGGAATGGGTATAATTTAAAGAACATTTATGTTTCTTCTTTTTCAAAATGGATTTCTTATGTTATCTTGTATCTCTGTTTATTTGTCCTTAAGTTTATATCAAAAGTCCCATTATTTCTTCCAATCCTGAAATAAATTTTATCAAGTTATCCTAATATATAATTTTTTTTTTTCAAATTTACTGCATTTATCTTCTATCATTTAGATACATTTTTGTCACTCCTAACTTTTTGTCGCTTTAATTTTCGGTTTTTTTTTTTGGTTGTTATGCTGAATAAAATATGTTCTCAAACTTGTTTTTTTATTTTACAGACAGTCGCGGTAATTTCTCTGCCTCCATTAGGTGTGATTCTATTTGGTTCCACACAAAAGGTTAGTTAAAATTTTCATCACAATTATTTAAACCTGTGAAGGAGCAATAGTAATTTTTCTGAGGCATTTTACATACATACCGCACAGTTCTTTTACATAAATATTTTACTTCCAAATTTTCATATTCACATGTATGATACTCAAATCTTTGATATTACTTTAAAAGAGAATAATATTACTAATTTTTAATGTGAAATATAACTTTTCATGCATAGGTTTTTGACATAACATACAAATATCAAATCTTTGGTGCTATATATGTAAATGCATGAGCATTATGTTGTACCTATATAAATTTTCCTTTTTCATTCGTTCTCATGAGGTTCGTTAGACGTTATAAGTCATCTTGTTGATGATGAAATGTGCTTAATTGTGACATTTTATATATACACTAATCATTTATTAATGCACAATTAATAAAAGAGAAGGACATTTTAGTAGCAGAGTGTCTTAAGTATTTCAAGTAATAAGATCATTAAGAAAATCCATGATAACAATTGAAATGTAAAATAGTTATAATGATTTTCAAAAGTTAATTAAATTAATATTACAACAAAATTGGTCTTTAATAATTTTACCTTTAAATCAAAAAGTTATTGAGAATTATTACATGATAAAAGAATATCATGGTAGCTTACATATAAAGTTTATAAAGTTAGTACTGATACAGCTATATGTTATGTTTCCTAAGTGATAGGGCCTTAAAAGCTCATTGATAGATAAATTTGAATGGAAATGAGAACGGTAAAATAGGTTTACAGCAAATTTAATAATTATAAGTTAATAATATATGATTATACTAGATTTAGGGTCAGAGAAACATTTATTGAAGACAAAATGACTGAAAATAGATTTAGGAGTTTTTGACATGCTACAACAAAAGGTGCTAAATACACCCAATTAGGCAAATAGATACGTTTGATACTAATAAATTAGGAACAAAAAGAAACGGACATAAGATAATGTAAATAGTAGTTGCTCTAGTTGATTTATGTAGAATCTGTTTAAAATTTTGAGCATCATCCAACATGCACAAACACTAATTGTGGGCTTATAAAGATGCCTTCATATAATTAGTATGAAAATAATTTTATTGTTGTAAAGAAGCTATATCTGACGAAAAAATATTTTAGTCTCTAAATGATTTTAGGTGCTTCTACAATGATGCACGTCAATGAAAACAATCTAATTACAAGTAAGCTGAGTTCAACATATATCAATATATCAACTTTAATAACAAAGTGCATTGAGCTTGATGTCATCAATTTCAAAAAGCTAGGTTGGAATTATGAAAACTGTTAACAGTTCATGTCGGTTATAAAGCTATAGTTTATTGATATTCATGATCTAATTTTAAGTGAGAACTTCAGGAGATGGAAATCAATTGAAGCTCTGTGAGTCTTGAGAGAAGAGAAAGAAGTGCAAGAAGAGACAATAACAGAGATAAATTCAAATCATGGCAGAGAAGTCAATCAAATGGTTGTGATAGTCTGGGCTAGTAGTATGGCAAGTCTAGCCATATGACTCAAGAAAAACTATCCTTTGAATAATGATGGTCAAAGTTCAAATCAGAATGAGGAATGTGTGAATTTATAAATTAAGAGAACTATGATGCATTGGTCCTTAGTATTTATGGTCCCAGAGAATTTTGGATCTCAATCTCAAGCATGTCTTTTTATTCCACTTCACATTAAGGGAATATAATTATGCAAGAGATTATGATAAGATACATCTTGTTGAAGTTAAACTCTTGAGATTTCTTGGAGTTGGTGATTTGTAAATCAAAATTTATAAGGGGACTATGTAAAAGCTTCAATATGTAAGGAACATATTTTTGTGTTTGATAATCATAATTCATATATAGTATTATATATCAAATTGATCGATTCGACATGTAGAATTTTATAAAATTGTCTTGGTTAAATTTTGGGGAATGAGAAATTAGGGATAAATTTTACAAGTGTCAAAATTTTACCTGGTTTCACAAATTCTGGGTGTTACTCGTTGAAAGATAATTTTTCTTAAACTACGTCCAAGATGATTTATAAATTTAAATACTTACACAATAGGTAGCATTGGTAGAAAATATCTATTTCAAAATTATCTTTAACAAAAATATATTTGTTTTTATCTTTTTTGGTATAGAAGAATTACCTTTGAAGACAAATGAATGAAAATTTTAGAAATATTTTTACTCTGATACTTCTTTAAAGAACAATCAAGGAAAATGTACCATTCTTTTTTGTTACATGGTTCGTAGAAAAATATACCAATCAAATCAAAATAGCCATGCTAACTAGAAAAGACGAACCACTCAATGAGAAATGATAGAAATTTTATCTCCTCCCTAGATGTACGATTTTAAAAAACGATAAAAATGAGAATTTAGAGATTTTTGTATTTAATAAAATTAGTAATGATCCACAAGTGATTAAATAACTCATCCCAATAATAAAACAATTAAATTACATTAATAATATGCTTCAAATAATTTCTGGAACGCTTATTTAAAATAAAAAATTAAATGAAAAACTTGACTGTAAATTTGATAATCCAATTCTAATACAAAGATCATAGAATCTAAATCTAAAGCTTTAGTAATTAAAGATCCAACTATCAAAACTCACCCTCATATGGATTTCAATTTAGGACAAAGTTCGATTTTGAACTAGTAATCTCACTACTGTCGAAGAGTTCTAATCCTAGTTTGAATCTCAATCTAATAAAAATTCTATGAATCATTCCAAGAATTTCACATCGAAGGGAGAATAATATTACCTGGGAGTTTTGAATCAAAAGTGGATGGTGTAAGTGTCTCAAAAGTCCGAAAAAATCGAGACAAGGGACTTGTTGGCACTGCAGACTCTATTCCCTCAATTTGCTTCTTCCTCTGTATATACAGTCTTAGCCCACCTTCAGTTGATTCATCTTATATTACAGGACACAACATTGCTCCCACTTGCACCACTCCATCACCACTACTACTCACTTTCTCTACCTCATATCTCCAGTGTTTATTGAGCCACCAAAGTGTGAATTCTTCTCCAGAGTATAGTATAGTTCAAAGTCTTTGAATATCACATCCATGCTTACAAAGAGTCTCTTCTTAATCGGACTTTAGCAGACGTTAACCCTTATAACCCACAAACACACATTAACTACTCCGAGATTTAACTTCCCTACAGATAGCTTGTTGTCTTTTACAAAGCATACACATCCAAATACCTTCAATGGAAGGATCCCACAATCACACGGGCTCCAGCAGACAATGAAACTTTCACTCTAGCACTCTTGAGGGCATTTTGTTAATCAATTGAGCGGTTGTCAACATTGTCTGCCCCCATAAGTGTTTTGGGACATTCATTATTATCAACATGCTCTGTGCTACCTCTAAAAGATTCTAAATCTTCCACTTTACTATATTTTATGTTGGTGTGATAACCATTCATAGAACTGGTAGGACAAGGTCTTCATACATCAAAATGTATCATATAAAACACGCTAGAGTTTCAACATGCTCTGTGCTACCTCTAAAAGATTCTAAATCTTCCACTTTACTACATTTATGTTGGTGTGTATGGGCATATGATTTGGTATTCTATCCCTTGAGCTGATAGGTAGTCATAAATGCTTTATTGTTATATTTTCTCATTATTAGATCTCAATGCCTTCACAGCTGCTCTATATTTGGTCTATTTTTTCTTTGTGGAAATATTTAAAGCAAGCAACCACCTCTTCTATTTCATCAAGTATATCCACGTAACATGAGAAAATTAATCAATAAACGTAACAAAATAATGATAACCTTTCATAGAACTAGTAGGACAAGGTCTTCATACATCAAAATGTATCATGCAAAACACGCTAGAGTTCCTATTCCCAGAACTGACATAAGCGCTCCTAGTGAGCTTGCTAAACTCACAAGCATCACACATCAATTTCTTCTTAT
>NEWO01000660.1:136033-213963 GCA_003013225.1 Phalaenopsis aphrodite | reverse complement strand
TTAATTATTAAAGAATATTTTTATATTAATTAATTATGAATTATATAAATTAAGAATTACTTAAGGTTTTATTAAGTATTTGTAAATTTAAATAATCTTTATTCATTATGAAAATATTATATAATTACATATAAATTATCTAATTATTATTAATTGAATAATATATAAAGTAATTATAAAAAATTAATCAGTTATTATAATAAAATTAACTTAAACAAAGAATAAATTAAAACTAAAGCCCAATTACCCTTTTCCCCCTTTGTCGAAACCTTCGCCTAAAAAGAAATATTTGTCTGTCTAACTTATGCAGAGTTGTTGCGTCTGCCTGCGTAGTCGGTAGGTTAGGGAGGATGATGAAGACCTTCTCGTATAATCTTTCTATAAACTATTTGTAACCAGTTACTGATAAATTCTGAAATTCTGAACTTTATTTCATTTCATGCAGAGCTGCTTATGGCCGATATTTCTCGTCGCCTACATCCTCCCCCTGCCGGTTCGCTGATCGAACTTTGCGATACACCAGCTAGCTGGGAAGGCAGCGAGGGGATCGTGTCTTACAGAAACTACCGAAACACCCATCTTTCTCATCCGTACACTCCGCGCTTAACAGAAACAATTGAGAAAGGTAAGACTCTTCGCGCCATTCTTCCTCTTCGCTCATCCCCGATTTACTAAATCCGCCGATTCACGGGATTTAGTAAATAATTAAATCCCGGATTTATCGCCAATCGGCTTCTTTTTTGGATTTACGTGATCACAGGATTTATGGAGGCTTTTTTTGGCGGTTTGGCAGGATTTAGCTTAAATACTGCGTAAATCCTGCTTAAAGCCGGCTACCAAACAGTCCCCAGAGGAGTAGTGGCCTTCCCTTCGTGGCTTTGTCATGGATAAATTGGTCTCAGAGTCCGCACTATCCAATTTCTTTCCCGAGGCGAGGCTAATCTGCCGCGTGTGAGTTCTCCTCAGTCATTCCTTAATAGTGTAGTTTTTCTTCAGCTACTGAATGTTTTCCCATAAGATTCCATTTTCTTATTCTAGAATTACGTTTCATGCTTTCTTGCTCATGAAATTGCTGAAAGCTTGTCGTTTCTGTGCCAAAATTCGAGTTAACTGGTTTTTTTATTTTTTATTTTTGTTTTATTTAAACCAAGCTATAGGTATTGAGAGTCTTATTGCGGTGCTTGAAAGAGTTTACAATTATTTTATCTCTTTATTGATTTGATTTTTCTTCTGATTATCAGTTGCCAGAAGCAATTCTCTCAGTATACTTGCCCTCGATGCAACACTCGGTATTGCTCTCTTGAATGTTACAAGGTAGCGTAATATTTAGTTATGTTTGCTAACTAGAATGTTGCTTAATTCTCAAAGCAAATGAACTGTGAGCTATAAATATAACTTGTTATTTTTATTATGGAAGCGGCATGGTCTTCGTTGCACAGAATCTTTCATGCGGGAGAATGTTATCGAGGAGCTGCACCAAATACAGTGCTGCGATGAAACAAGAAGAAAAATGCAGGAAATACTTCGAAGAGTTCACTCAGAGGATGACAAGGATTCTGACGGTGAAGATGGTACGATTTCTTGTTATCTATTTCCTTTCTGACAATCTGGTCATAAGTTGGCTCTTTGTAAGTTTTTTTTCCTTCAAATAACATGCTCTCAGAAGCTTAAGATGAGCGGTTGCTTGGATTTTTCCCTCTAAACTTATATGCTATTTTTAAATCAATGTATTTTTCATTCAGAGCATAAAAGAATTTTGTTAGGTTATTTAACACCAAGAGAATTTAATTATTTCATTCTGAATATTCAAGCGTAGGCCGTTTAGCTACTATTGATTCAATTATCTTTGGCATACTGATAATTGGAAAGTAGTATTGTTGCTGATTTCTCAATTTCAAAATTAATATACAAAATGAAAGTTCAACATCAATTAAATGGGGTGAATGGTTATAATCTCTTAAATCAGAATATTTGATGTATATTTGTTTTGATGTCCTATACATGGAATTATGCATGATATTATGAGGAACAAAATATGCTAGAGAGATGGCATAACTTGGAAGTATAGAGCTTGTGTTAGAGAGGGAGTGGAGAGAACTAAGTGAGAGGTCTAATGGCAACCCGAAACCCACTTCAATCCATCCTAGATTGGGATGAGATGGTTGTTGAGTGCAGGAGAGGAGAGAGGATGAGAGAGGTTATAAAAGTGAGTGAGAGAGAGAGATAGAGGTAATGAAAGAACTTATGGGATGCTGATACAAATTTGTTTTTATATTCTATAGCAAAACCACCACTAGCAATTGAAGTTGATGATGAATACATATCAAATGTATGCCTATGGCCTCCTTCCAGAACTATACACTGGAATACTAGTATTATACATAAGACTTGTCTTTTTATAAATTAATTGGTGTTACAAACTATTGCATTTGGAATATCATTCGAGGTTATAAGTGTACACTCTTTGTTGGAAGAGATACGAAAACCGATTTGAGAGATTCGAAACAAAACTTAGAACAAAAGCACACAAAACAAGAAGTCACAGAAACTACAAATTACATCAAGATTTAACTAGGAAAAATTCATGAACTAGAAAAAAACCACGAAGCCATATATATCAAAAAATCCACTATGAATAATGAGATTTGTACAAATTACACCACATTAAAGCCTCTTCAAACTTAGGAACAATTCATGATGCTCCTCTCATCTCTTTAGCATTAGAGAAATCAAAATTCAACTTCAGCACACACTTTTCTTATCAACAAAATCGAAACTTAAATCAGAGAATTGCACAATACTATTACTAACATTGGGGTATCGTGTTAGTGCGTAACGACTCTCTAAAGGGGTACTGTGGTGTTGCATTCAAGTGTTGAAGTGTCTTGCTCTCAAGTTTTTGAACTTGGACTGGGCGTTGTGACACTGCATTCGAGCGTTGAAGTGTTTACTCTCTGGTTTTTGAACTTGGATTGGGCGTTGCAGCACTGCTGGTCTTGTCTTTTGGGTGTTGTATCTATATGTTTGGCGCTCCCTTCTTGACGCTGGAGTGTCGTGCACTCGAGTTTGAACCTGTATCGAGTGCGACGGTGCTGCCTTTTGGACGTTGGGGAGCTGTGTATTTTAAAAAAAAATTTCGTGTTGTGAATGAACAATTGATCAACACAATTAGACTCTTAGTGAACAATTGGTTAACACAATCAAACTTCACATAATAACAATCTCTCACTTAGAGACTAATTAAAATCAGTTTCACTCCAAATCTACAACGCCTCCATAATAATAAACTATAGTGTGACTCATCTCTGTCTCAACCTTCTTGAACTCCAACTAAAGTTACGCATAGCCTCAGTTTCTCAACCGTCAGCCTTCGACAACACATCTGTCAGATTGTAAGTTATGTATCTTCTTCGGAGATAAGTGATTATCTTTTAAGAGAGAATGAATGAAATGATACATTAGCTGAATGCGCTTCGACTTAGCATAAAATATGATGTTCTTTGTTAGATGAATGACACCCATACTGTCATTATGAAGTTTTTGTTCCTTTGTTCCTTGCCTAGTGTTGCCATAAAGCTCTGCAACCAAATAATTTCTTTGCTAGCCTCATTGATAACAATATACTCGGCTTCTATGGTTGATAATATAATAAAAAATGATTCACCTGACATTTCGTGGACCCACTGTCTAACATATACCTGTCAAATTTCTTGTACTGCTGTTATGGTGTCTGCTTCAAATCATATGTATTTTTTTTTTCAATATGCAAATGTTCTTTTTCTAGAGTTTCATATTGATGTGGTTGCACCATATACAGTTCTTTTTATAAGTCACCATGTAAGAAGACTATTTTTACATCCATCTACTTCAAATATAGATCTTCCCATGTTACTAAGCTTAACACAATTCTGATACTTATCATCTTTAGTACAAGAGAAAATATTTTAGTGTAGTCAGCCCATTTTTTGTTGTTGAAATCCCTTCACAACGAGCATTGCCTTGTAGCGCTTATTACTATCCGAGTCTTCTTTCAGCCTGTAAACCTACTCGTGCAATTTTTTTTGTCATCTGGTAGTTCAGCTAATTCTCATGTCCGATCTGATATTAGTAACTGCATCATTCATGGTAAACTCTCACTCATTCAAGTCTTCAACTTGATTGATATTATCGTAATACTTTGGTTCACCACTATCAGTCAGCAATTGATAGTACAAAGTAGGAGAATATGTTTGTATTGATTTTCTAATTCTGCTGGACTTCCTGGCTTCGATAGTAGGTGTCTCAGGAACATCCTGTACTTCATCAGATTGAACACCTTTTCTTTCTCCATCTTTTCGATCACTTGAGTTTGATTTTAGAAGTAACTGATTTACAATTTTGAGTTTTGTTTATGTTTTTTTACATATCTATTTTGTTGAAAGAGACATCCTCGCTCCTAATGAATTTATAATTCTGATAGTTTTAGAATTTATAATCAAATTCATCCGAGTCATTCTCAATAAAAATGCACTTCGCAGATTTTGATTCAGGTATATTCCTGGATCATACATTAAATATAAACATATGATGAACAACCAAATACTTTCAAGTAATATAGATTTAGTATTTTGTCATTCCAAGCTTTTTCAAGTAAGTTTTCATTCGAAAGTACTTATGAATTATGATTTTTCAAATAAACTACGGTGTTTACTATTTATGCCCAAAATTATTATGGCAAGCCTACATGCAATACATACTGTTGGTATGCTTCATGATGGTTCCATTCATGTGCTTAGCAACACCACAACTTTTTGAATAGTGAACACATGCCTGATTCATTGTGAAGCACAATAACTTGAACCTCTGATCACAATACTTGTCACCATTATCTGTTCTGAGACACTTAACTCAAAAATTTTCTAATTCTCAATTATGAATTTTCACTTCTTAAATATATCATGCATAAGATTTATGTTTCAAGAAGTGCACATATTTCTTCTTAGTGTGATTATTAATGAAAACGGAGTATGACCCAATACATTTTTTTTCGCCAAAATAAAAATTTCATTGATGGAAGAAGATATAATGGTTTTAGTGAGCATGTGCTTGGAACCCATACATCATTATGCTTTAACTCTAGCTTTTTGGACATTAACTTTGACCCACTTTTAGTGAAAATAATCTTTGTTTGTTTATCATAAATATAATCTTCACAAAAATCTAAGTCTATAGAATTTAACCTTTGAAGTTTATTTTTAGAAAGTAAAAAACTCCATATCTTTCTTACTCATACGGTTAAGTATGCGTGGCTAGAGACCTGCATCAACCTTTGTTTTAACTTATCTAATATATTCAAACATTTCATTTATTAGATAAAATGTACATTCTATTGAGTAATGTGGAGCCCGGTCCACTTCATGTTTTGACAGTTTCTTCTTTATGACAGTTATTTGAATTTGACATTCAAATATTTATATGTTTGATTTCTTTCTTTCTGTAATCGTCTCCTATGTCTTTTCTGTTTGGAATCTCGCCCCCTTATTTCTTCGCATCTTCTAGATCCCGCACTTCATCTGCTTTTGCGAATCTGGGTTCATATCTCGTGACTGAACCGGTGTGAAGGAGCGGGTGACCACAAGAGTTGCGGCGGCAAAGGAGTGGCGGGCAGCGGAAATCAGAGGAAGAAAGAGAGGGAGGGAGTTGAGACAGTTTCTTATAAGCGAAATGATCGACTGTGTAATTCTTCAAGCAATAAAATCCTCTGCAACTCTCATGGACGTAGGCAAGTTGCCGAACCACGTATATCGGTGTGTCATGTGTGATTTTCTAGTTTTATATTTTCTTGCTTTCGCCTTTTTCTTCACAATTTGTATCAGAGTCGTGATTCAGGTTTGAGGGAAAATGATGGCTGAAAACAAAGTGAAAGTATCGGGGATCGAGGAGTTTGATGACACGGATTTTGGTTTTTGGAGAATGCAAATAAAAGTCTATTTCAATGAGAAGAAACTTCATCTTCCGTTATCGAGAAAATGATCGAAAAAGATGAATGGGGCTGAATGAAATTTGTTGGATTGACAAGTTCTAGGGGTTATTCGATTAAATTTATCGAGATTCATTGCACACAACTTCATCAAGGAAATGACAACTACAGATCTCATGACAGCTCTGTCAGGTATGTATGAAAGGACGTCAGCAAATAATAAGGTGTACTTAATGAAAAAGTTATTCAACCTAAAAATGACGGATGGTACGTTTGTTACACAATATCTGAATGAGTTTAATACTGTCACAAATCAATTATCGTCAGTTGAAATTGATTTGATGATGAAATACGTGCACTGATATTGGGGAAGCCATGATGATGACTGTTACCAATTCTGGTGGTATATCTAAGTTAAAATATGATGATATTTGTGACTTGATTTTGGCTGAAGAGTGCGCAGGAAAGACTGTAGCGATATTTGAGGTTCAAGTTCAACACTGAATGTTGATTCTCGAGAGAGAGCACTTAACAAGAATTCAGACAGTGGAAAATGAATATCAAAAGACAGAAGCAAAAAAAAGTCTATACGCAGTCAACAAACAACTTGTTGGAATTGTGGCAAAGCTGACCATATAAAAAGAACTGCAAAAATCGTAAGAAAACAGAAAATAATAGTGCTAACGTTGTAATTGAAGAAGTACATGATGCATTATTACTTGCAGTTCACAATTCTGTTGATGATTGGATACTGGATTCAGGGACTTCCTTACAGACATCTTCCTATCAGGAATTAATGCAAAATTATGTTGCGGGTAACTTTGAAAAGATCTATCTGGCTGATGAAAAAGCTTTGAACATGGCGGAGATGAGAGACATTGACATTGCACCTCAATAAGAATAAATAGACTTTGCAAAAGGTTGGACACATTCCTGAATTGAAGAAAAATCTCATTTTTGTTTGGCAACTCGATGAGCGTGGTCATTCAGTAGTTTTCTCAGATAACACCTCAAAAGTCACAAAAGGAATACGATACTAACTTGGGGTAAGAAAACTAGTGCACTATATATGACCACTGGTTTAATTAGCACTATTGCTACTACCGTTGCAGAGAACACAACAGATTTGTGACACTGCAGATTTGACCATATGAGTCAGAAGGATATGAAAGAACTTCTATCCAGGGGCAAGTTACCAGAACTGAAGTCAGTTGGTCTCAGTATGTGTGAGAGTTGCATTATGGGGAAACAAAAGATGGTCAGTTTCTTAAAAGGTGATAGAGCTTCAAAGGCAGGAAAGCTATAATTTGTACACACAAATATGTGGGGACTCTTTCCAGTGACATCTTTTGGAGACTCGTTAATAAGTGAGTATACTGAGTGAAAATTGAACATGATGACAGTAAGAGGTACATAATTAAACTTATTGATAAGGTTTTCAGTAGAAGCAAGACATTAATTATTTTGAGATCTTTTCTCCTATGGTGAAGATTACTACCATCAGGATGATACTATATATGGTTACTATTGAAGATTTATTTTATGAGCAATTAGATGTGAAGATAACATTTCTTCATGGAGACATTGAAGAAGACATCTACATACACCAGCCTGAGGGGTTTGTAGTACAGGGAAAAAAATTCAGTTTGCAGACTGAAGAAGAGCTTGTATGGACTGAGACAAGCTCCTAGAGAGTGGTACAAAAAGTTTGATAATTTCATGCATAATACAAGATACAATAGATGTCAGACAGATCATTATTGCTATATCAAATATTTTGACAATTCTCATATTATTCTACTGTTGTATGTGGATGATGTGCTTATTGCAGGGGTCAATATTGATGAGATCAATAATCTGAAGAAACAAATGGCAGAACACTTTGCAATGAAGGATTTGAGAGCTGCAAAACAAATCCTTAGCATAAGGATTGTCAGAGATAGAGTCAGAGGCACGTTGAGACCCTTACAGACAGAGTATGTAAAAAAGTTACTTAATAAGTTTAATATGAACAATGTCAAACTAGTTGACGCACCTCTGGGCAGTCACTTCAGATTCAACAAGAATCAATCACCCAAGTCAGAGGAGGAACACAACTACATGAGTAAGATTTCTTACGCCTCAGCTATTGGTTCACTTATATATGCTATGATTTGCATAAGACTGGATATTGTCTATGCGGTTAGAGTTGTGAGTAGATGTATGAGTAACCCAGGAAAGGAACATTGGGAAGCACTGAAATGAATATTGAAGTATCTAAAAGGCTCCTCAGACACCTGTTTGTGTTTCTCACGAAAAAGTTTAGAGATAAATGACTATGTTGATGTTGATTTAGCTGGAGACATTAATAGTAGGAGTATAATGAGTTTTCTTTATACTCTTGGTGACACTACAATGTTATGAGGCTCTAATCTACAAAAAAAAAGTTTCTTTATCTACCACAAAAGCTGAGCGTACAACAGTGTCAGAGGCTGCAAAGAAGATGATATGACTACAAAGCTTCTTAGAGGAATTAAGTAAGAAGAATCAAAAGAACACTCTCTACAATGATAGAGCGTCATATTCCTTGCAAAGATTTCAACATTTCAATCTAGGACTAAGCACATTCAAATCAGATATCACTTCATTCGATCATTGTTAGATGACAGACAATTGCTACTTGAAAAAAATTGTAGAAACAAGAATCCTGTTGATATGTTGACTAAGGGTGGTATACTTAAGAAATTGAAGTTGTGCTCAACTTCAGTTGATCTTCTAACATGAAGACATAGGCCTTGAGTTGCAGAGGTGAAAAATATCATGTTTGAGGAAGAGGACGATGCAACTAGTGTACCAGTCTCCAAGTGAGAGATTTGTTGAGTATTGTGGAGCCCGGTCCACTTTATTCCTGTTTTGACAGTTTCTTCTTTTTGATAGTTATTTGAATTTGACATTCGAATATTTATTTCTTTGATTTTTTTCAGTAATCGTCTTTTATGCCTTTCCCTGTTTGGGATCCCACCCCCTTATTTCTTTGCATCTCCTGGATCCCACCCTTCATCTGCCTTTGCGACTCCTGGATTCACATCTCGTGACCGAACCAATGTGAAGGAGCGGGCTGCGAAAAGAGTTGCGATGGCGAAGGAGTGGCGGGCGGCGGAAATTAGAGGAAGGAGAGGGAAGGAGTCAAGACGAGTTCTTGTAAGCGAAACAATCGACTGTGCAATTCTTCAAGCAAAAAAGTCCTTTGAAACTTCTGTGGACGTATGCACTTTGCCGAACTACATATATCTGTGTGTCGTGTGTGATTCTCTTTTTTCATAATTTTCTCTTTATTGTCATCATTTCCACAACACATTCAATATTGTCTCGAGCCATCACCATGACACCTTTAGTTATGAATGACTTGTGAAAATAGTCATATACCCTGACTTTACAAACTGGCTCAAAAAAGTAAATTCTCTTCGAGTATGAAATATGTCTAACTTCATTTAGTTTCTAGGCTAATCTATTTAACAATCTGATATCAACATCACCATTTTTTAGTAATACTATAGACTTTGTTATCTCTTAATATGGCTTTTCTAGATCACTTTGAGTGTAGTTTTCAAATATGTCTTTCTTGAGGCAAGTATGGAAATATGCACCAGAATCTATTATTTACAATTCAGTGCCATCCAGGACTAAATAAGGGAGTCGTCTTATATTTCATATGTGGAGACTTTTGTAGAAAACTTTCTATGTGGACCTCCACCACCAATCTTATTCATAGCTTTGCAGTCCTTTTTAAATTTGTCTTCTTGCAATTCCAATATTTATCTCTGTCATTGCTTGTGTTTTTATCCAGATTTTTTTCTCTATTTTCAACATGCAGAGCAGTATTTGAAGTTTCACCGCTTGACTTCTTGTGAACTTCTTCATTAAGTAGTAATCCTATAATAACATCAAAGTTTAACTTCATGTTACCTGAAGGGTTACCACAGTAACTAGTTCATCCAAGCTATCTGACAATGAAGATAAGAATAACAGTGTACTATCCTCGTCATCAAACTTGATGCCAATAGAACACAACTTGTTTGTCATAGTATTGAAGTTATTCGAGTGTTCAGCCACTGAACTACCATCCACCATTTTCATATTGGATAACCTGTTTATCAGAGAGACTGTTTGAAGTCAAAAACCTCTCAGACATTCTTGTTAGTGCAACCATGAGATTAACAATAATCTTTTGGTTCACAATGTTAAATTCAACAAATGAGAAAAATGAAAGTCAGATCAAACGAAGTGTTGTTCGATCAAGAAATTCTCATTCTTCCGAAGTCATCGATTTTGGCTTCTTTGTGATTCCATCCAGTGACAAATACATTTTCTTTTGATATGATAATTTTTTCATTTGCTTTTTTCGGAAAATAAAGTACTAACCGTTAAACTTTTCAATCTTGTACCTTGCTTGAACCAAAGGTGAATGACAAAACGTCTAAGTATGAACGATGAAGAGGTTCCATCACCTATTTTCTTCAATATATAGATTCAACACTTAAAAAAAATAATAAGTTGCAGCTCTCCTAATAGAAGAAAATAGGGAGAAAAGTCATCAAATAACATTAACCAAAACAAAGTGTCCAAACTAGGTCTAAAATAATCTGCTTATACTAAGACATAAATTAAACCTTAGAAATTTAAAAAAAATTATGAAATAAGGTTCCGCAGGATCCGTGACAGTAAAAATGGCAAGAAATTTTACAAAAGGATACTCCTAGAACTGGAGTCCACCTTGTTCCCACGTCAATTGGCTCTGGTCGAATGAGCAAATTTTTGTCAGATTTATAATTGGCAACATCTCCATGCAAGTCAACCATAAACTTTGACTTTCCACTGCCACTAGTGCCTAATTGTTACTGAGAGAAAATTTCTGTTGATTTTCTTGGAAGTCTTACCCTGAGAACAGGAAAGTTCTTGCTATCTATTTGTTGTGGCAGATGGTTTGAGGATGGTGATAACAAATGTTATCCAAGTGCAAAGCACAATGCAATGTGCAAGAAGTTATTTTTGCTTTAAAGCACAAACCGTTGTGTGAAGTGGCACTTTTATTAATCCAAATCCTAAATATATAATTATATTTTTTAAAATTTATAAAATATAAGGTTTGACTTAAAAGTTGATAAAAAATAGAAAAGAATGTTGCGCAATACCTAATTTGAAGCCAAACATTGTGAGTAAATTTACAAATTAAAATTTCGAACAATTTCTAATAGTAGTTGCAATAATTAAAAACTAAAAATTACAAAAAAATCCTGCAAATTAAGTTTTGCACTTTGAAGCCCGCTTTAGTGAAGCAAAGCAGGCATCATGCGCTTCGTTTTACCTGTGAAGCGTGTTTTTAAAAACATTGGTGATAGGTTTGATGCTAAATGAAGTTGATCGGAAAGATGAGGTTGCCTTGCTCTTTTTTAATAATGTATGTAAACTCTATGGGTTTCTTCACCCTTCATTTCTGGGAATGGATAAGCCCTATTTTTGCGTCTCTATGTGGCTGTGGTTAGGTGGAGCTCTATGTTAAACATTGAGTATGCTAACGTTCTACTTTATGCATCCATGTAAAATCATTTGCTGATAAATGTGACAATTTTTTCTTATATTCTTCCTTTTAATTGCTTTATAGATGTTCAAGCCTTGTCATTTTTAATTTTATTAGTTTTATTTCACTGAATCATATGAATTGCTCTTTGTGTATCTTAGATGAAAAAAATTTTATTCGAATTACAATATTACATACATCATCCATGCAAACCTAATGTTTCAGGGTTGATATTATCTTTGTGTTGCTTTTTTTTCAGGTTCCATACTATCAGAGGAGACAATTACAAAATTCTTATCAGGTATGCTACCGCATGCCAGTTCTGGAACTCAGTTTTCATATTTTAGATAATGCTAGATTTTTACCAATACTATAAAATGATTTCCCGCATAAAAGCTCTGCAATTTTAGAAGTTGATATTCCTAAACTCTTTGAATGAGCACCAGTTTTAACATTTATAAAAGCTTCAGCGACCTTTTTTTCAGATATGGTTAAGAGTTTTGTAGGAAGAAGCAAGGCTTCTTATAACTCTCAACCTTAACTAGGATGGTCGGTGACTGAAGGTCTCCTCTTGGCATCTGTAAAATACTTGTTATGAAGCTTTGTCTTGTGGTGTTAGTAGGCATTGGTAAAACGTGAGCCAACTATCCCTTGGTTTGGAGCCCCTAATACAATTCTAGCTTCAAGAACTTTGGCATGAAATTTTTCAAAAGTGAGCAGCCTCGATTTAGAATGGCTGAAAAAATTTAGCAGTTGGAAAGAGAGTGAAAAAAGAACAAATGCACAACCTTGTTCACTTTGCTTAAACAGTTGATGGAATCACACTTTATTTATTAAAATGAACTGTTTTTGAATTTGATGAATAAAATGTTAGAATTTAAGTTTCACTAATACAATCCTACTGTATGCAAAATCTACAACTCGCATATTTAACATAAATTTTGTCAAACATCAATTGCAAAAAAAAAAAAAATACACCCTATTTATCCTAGATGATAATTTAAAGGTTGTCAAAATCTAAATATCCAGAATAAACCTAAAAACTGAACATAATTTTTCTTCAATTGTTGATATTTACATCACAAAAGGAGAACTAGTGTTTTTCAAATTCGAGGAAACCTTAGTTATGCACACAAACTAATCACTTGACAATTTAATGAAATGAAGAAGGCAAAAATACCAATTGGAAGATCCATTCGTCGAGCAGCTATAAGGAGCACCTCAGAAGATCTTGAGATATGCATAACACTCAAAGATTTCACATTTAGCAAGATTCAAGAATTGAAAGAAATTTGAATTAAGTTATTACTTTGAACCATATTTTAAATATCTAAGGACCTCTTATTTATAATAAACAAAACTTCAAAAAATTAACTCGGCATATTTTTGCAAATTTAAATTCAGCATATTTGAATTTCTTCAAAGATTGAGTTTTCATTCCTAGCTTCAATGAGTAAAAGCCTAACATAGTCCCCCGACCATTAAGCAGCGTCCAATTTAATCCCAAAGTTTCATAATACTTCAATTTAGTCCCAGACTATTAAAAGTTGCTTCAAATTAGTTATGTCATATTTTCTCTTAAATTAATGGTGGTCTGTATGAATTGAAGGGTATTTTCGTATTTTATGTAATTAATCAAAATTTATGTTGTTTGTATATAATTTTCTTTTTATTTTATTGTTGAAAAATTTAATTTTTAATTTGCATTAATAATTACACAACAATCATTATTTTTTTCAAATTAAAAATGTTTAATTAATCAAGAATTATGCAATAAGAGCTCCTTCAATCTGAAATTATATGAAGTTCTTGATTTCAATTGTATTTTTGATTTTAATATTATTTATTAGATAATATATTTTAAAATAGTTGAAGTTAACTTGAAAAACTAATGAATGACTTTATTTTGTGTTTAAAATAATATGTAAGTGAATGATAAAACTATGTAATTGATGGTAAACCACGTATATCTTTAACTCATATGTCGATGTCTCTCACGTTCGGCTCTGCTAGGATTTTGACCCATGTCGAACCCTAGCAACCCTTACCTTGCCGCAAGATCATTTCTCCATCGTCGTCTCTCGTCGTCGTCGTCGTCTCTCCTCACACGTCTCGTTGTCTCTGTTCGAAGCCGACGCTCGCTTATCGTCGCCTCTCTGACAGAGTTCACATCTCGTCATTTTGTTCGATTACATCTCACGGAAGACGGGAAGGGGTTGCCTCGTTTCCTCCTTTCGTCTTCCTTCTCGACTCAGCTCGACGCTCTACAGCTTGACTGTACCGAGTTTTGGTCTCTTCGGTTCCTGACTTGCCCTTTGACTGGCTTGGCAGGGCTTCTAAGTTGTGATGGAGCTTCTTTCTTTTTCAGTTGAACCTGACAAAGCCTCCTTTGCCCACGTGGTGGGTAATCCTCACGTGGAAACGACAGTTTTCTTCCCCTCAAGTTATAAGGAATATCGTGATGGTACACGTGATTGTTCATTTATTAAGAATGCAAGTAGGAAAAGTGAGAAAACAATACTCTTTTTATCGGAGTTAGAAATTTCAACCCTGACTGACAAATTCAAGTTTGCTCTTATTGAAAAATTTCAGTAGAGGCATCAACATATGGAAGTTATCAGAAAAAATTTTGATGATCTCAAATTAACAGGAAAGTGGAAAGTGAAGCTTATGGATGAGAGACATGTATTGATCCAATTAACCGTGGCTGAAGACTACACTCAGATTTTCTCCAAAAAATATCTTAGCATTGCTGATAAATTAATGAAACTACTCAAGTGGTCTGTTGATTTTGACCCTAATCATGAACCTTCTACTGTACCGATATGGTTCAGCTACCAGGTCTCAAGTTGCACTTTTTTCATCATCAGGTGCTTTATTCTATTGAGGTCATACTTAGGGACCCTATGAAGCTAGATCTACCGACTTTCAACCTAACCAGACCTTCTGTGGTTAGAATACTTGTGGAAAGAGATAATACTTTACTTGATGTTACTGAAGTCTGATTGGACACAACTCATAATGGATATTGACAACAAATCGTCATGGAGAATAAACCACTTTGCTGTTCTCATTGTAAGATCTTTGGGCATATACTTGATAAAGGTCATAAGTTTCATCCTAATTTGAAATCTAAAGATCAAGTGAATAAAAACGGATCTAATCCTACTACTCTGGACATATCCGTTCCATCTGGAGAGAAAGCTACCACATGACAGGTTTTAGATATCGCTAAAAATCAGCCACCTACCATCCCTGCTGAGAAGGTGCAAACTGATCCTTTACCCAACATCACAGTCCCTGATGAAGAACATCATACTACTGGTACAGATCCAAAAGTGCTTATACCACTCACTGTTATTGAAGTCTCACTTACATGCCAAGACATACGAGAGTGCTTCTTTGATTCAATCAAAGATCAGCTGGTACAACAAGCGGTTACTTCTAATGTTCAACATCCTACACATGTCCGACACACTTTAGACCAATCCACTGATCAGGCGAGCCAATCTTCGGATGAAGAATGACAGGTCTATTCCAGGAGGAAGAAGAAGACTGGAGGCCGACTTGAGCTTGGAAACTTATTGGATGATACTTTGGTCACTACTGTCAATGACACTCATCTTACTAATTTATTATTTGGCTCCTTTCCTAGAACTAGAGGTACAGGCAAAGGAAAATTGGGTCGCTCTCTAGCTACCTGATACTACGTTTTTTTGACATTTTTTGTTTCTTTGTTTAGGTATATTATATTTTTCTGTATTTTCTCTTTTTTTGGAACCTTTTATATGTGATGGTTATCGTGGGGGACGGGTGTCATGCTTGGGCCCTTCCACACAATCTTTATGTATCTTTATTCCCTTTTAATATATTAGTCTTTGGGCTTTCTAAATATATATATATATATATATATATATATATATATATATATATATATATATATATATATATATATATATATATATATATATATATATATATATATGCAAGTCTCGATGGCGGCGAGCTCTGTTAGGGTTTCACCCGATGGAGAAACCCAGCGTTAACCTCCGGCTTTCACTGGCTATTGTCTCGTCGGCTTCGCATACAATCTCACTCGCTGCTACCCGAGCCTTCTTCGTCCTCGGTCGTCTTCTCTGGACAGATGCGACAACGCCTCGGGTTGCAACAGCTTTGGTCTGCGTCGTCGCACGACGTCGCTGCTTCTCGTGGTTTGCGTCGAGTGCCTTCGTCCTCGGTCGCAGACGACGTCGCGCCCTCTGCCTGCGCTGCGACAGAGCGTCGTTTCCTCGGTTTTTTCTCACGCAGTGAAACACCAGCCAAGGTGATGGCCTCAGGGGTCTTACTTACGCCGCCGCCCTCGCTGGTGATAACCCCACTCCCGCCCCTCTTTCAAATATGTTTCCGCAACATTACCACGATACTTTTGCTCTTGCGATTGAAACCAGGTTTCTCAAAAAAACATCCCGTAAAAACGACAAACCTGCAATCTTTCTCACAGAGGCCGAGATCTCAACCCTAGCTGTGCCCTGCCGACTGTTCTTAGTAGGTAAGTTTCTTTATGGAAACCCTAAACTTGTGCTAATTCGAAAGGATTTTGAGCAAATGAAGCTGAAAGGGGGTTGAAAGATTGGTAAATTGGATGGTCGACACATTCTCATCCAATTATCAAATGATGAAGACTACACTCATTTGTTTGCAAGAAGACTCCTTCGAATAGACAACCAGGTGATGAAAGTTTTAAAATGAACTGTGGATTTTGACCCTCGTACTTAATCTCATACCATTCCTGTTTGGCTGCGCTTCTTAGGTTTGAAGGTCCACCTTTACGATCAAGAGCTCCTCTTCGCTTTAGCAATGATATATGGTAAACCTCTCGAAACTGATACGTCTAAAGTTAGAATTTTGATAGAATGGGATATTACTTTACCTTTTCCGAGAGAGATATGGATTGACACACAACATCAGGGATTTTGGCAGCAAACAAAACTTGAACAAATACCTCTTTATTGCACTCACTGCCGTATGTTTGGACACTCTCTTTCTCAATGTTATCATTGGCATCCAAATCTAAAATCTCCAAGTAAAAATGCTACTGGATCTGCCCCACTTCATGCCCGTCCCTCTTCCTCTCCCGAGTGCATTCCACAGACTATTGAAACACTGGTTGACATGATGCCACCTCTCCCTCCCACTACCAAAGACAATGTCGTTTCTGTTCTTCTGAGTGATGTATTGGCAGATGGTTCACTTGGGCATTCTACAGTCTCTATCACTGTTGAAAACAATACCGCAGGATTCTACCTCCAAAGGATAGTATCGCAGCTTCACATCCTCAGGAAGCATCAGGTGCTGAGGAGACATGTTTACCATCTCTTCAGAATGAGAATGTTGTGACTGGTATTAAGGAGCTAGGGGCTCATCCTCTTATATATGCCCGACAATCTGTTGATCACACTGATCAGATGAGCCGATATTCTGATAAGGAATGACATGTATACACATCTAGGAAGAAAAAGAAGAATGGAGGCACACCCCAGCTTGGAAACGTAATAGATGATACTTTATTAACTTCGGGTAATGACACGACACTTACCAATTTGTTAGCTAGCTCTGTTCCTAGAATCAGAGGTAGAGGCAGGACCAAGCTGGCTCATCCCTAACAACTTGTTTTCTTTGAGTTTTGGATTTTAGAGTTTTATCTGTCTTATCTTTTTTAGGATGTTAGTGTCTGTGTATCGTATGGGTAGGACACCTTTATTGGGTTATCTCATACAATCTTTATGTACCTTTTCAATTTCAATAAAATTCGCACTTAAGCGTTTCACAAAAAAATAATAATAAAAAAATAAATAAAAAAATAAAATTATATATATATATATATATATATTAACATAAGGCTGTGTAATATTAAATTGAACATAGTCTTTTCCTACTTATTTATTGGGAAGGAAATGAGTTAAAAAAAGGCAATATTATATTTTGTTTGATTGATTAAACAATATACTTAATTCTAAATGGTAGGCTGTATGTGAGTTGAAAAGATGATCTAACAAAAAATTTAATTTAGAAAAAAGTTTAAAAATTATAATTTTTGAAAAACATGTAAATAAAGAGATTTATAAATAATCAACATAAATTTTGAATAATTACATCAAAGACAAAATATCCTTCAATTAATGCAAGTCACCATTAAATTTAACGGAAAATATGATTTAGGATTAATTTGAAGCTAACTTATAATAGTTTGGGACTAAATTTGAGCATTCTAAAACTTTGGGACTAAATTGGACACTTCTTAATAGCCAGGGGATTATTTTCGGCGTTTACTCCAGTTTCAATAATACAGTGACTTTCTAACTTTTAAAATCCCCAATTCTAGCATTTCTGCAAATCCTAAACCTTATTCTAGCAATTTCAACTTACGTCCGATTTTCACATATAGCAGAGTTCTGAAAGGCTAAAGTTACACTATAATTCTGAAAAGGAATGGAATAAAAAAGCCTCAAGCATAACCACAGTCTCGAAAGGAAAAAAGGCAAATGGAAACACCAAAGAAGAAAATCCAGTTGCAACAGCTAATGCAATGAAGCTAGCCGAACATGCTATGATCTGGAATATAAAAGACACGTGGAAAACATCAAGCACCACTATAGTTATGTAAGGAAATATGATAGATGGAAGCTGCAGTTTAGCTACAATCTAGGAAAGAGGCAGTTGCAGAAGGAAACTACTTGAGGAAAAGCCCTTAAGATTTTCATTGCTCCACCCAGTTCTAAAAAAATTGGCGCAGACTAATTAGATAACTGATATTTGTTTTGTAAATATAGGTAAAGATGATATAGTTCTTGCGAAGTAATCTATGAATCATCACAAAAAAGTTTCTCATCCTGATGCATAAGAAATTTTTAATAATTGCCATCAGCATTGGACACACTCTCTACATATATGATAGCTTTTGGAGCAATATAATTTGATCCGTCTGTTAAGGTTTTTATATAAATTCACATGAAGGAAATAAAAAGAGAGAATAATCCACATCATTTGTAGCAAGTACATGAAATAAAGTTAAACTAGATACATTGTTGGTTTCTTGAAATGAGAAAGAAGAGAAAATTTAAGAGAATTGCTGTAGATTGAAGGGAAAAATTAGAACTACACAACGTTTGTGTAGTCTTACAATATTTAAACTTGGAGATAATAACAAACTTTCAAGAAAAAGACCTAAAAATCAGCCCAGAAAATAACAAGAAATAAAATCAAGAAAAATAACAACTAACTCCTAAGATTAAGGAACAATTTTGACTCAATTAAAACTAGACTCAATAAGCAGTCCTAAACATGTATTCCAACATTGAAATCTGAAATAATATCATAGCATTCATATATTTTCATTTTTAAAGTATTTTTCCTGAAGTGCTATATGATTTTATATGGTTTTGCTTTTGTTGCAATTAATTTCTTAAAGATTTCCACAAAAAGTCTTTTAGGATTTCAACATATTATTATTTTGTCATATGGTTGGAATTTCATATTTCTCTTGCTCACATTGGCAATAGGCTTATAATTGTCTTGGTATTTAATATTTTTCTGAATATATTTATGTAAATCAAATAAATCAGGCAGATGATTTGAAGCAAGTAATGAATTGCTAAAATGCCAATGTCCTAGTGGATTTTAGTAATGATTTATGACCTTTTTTTTTATGAAGAGATGATAAGAAAATTGTTTAATGTTTTATTAATTTGTAAGGAAAATTGACAGCAAATATACTACTCAAATATAACGCGACTATTTGGACCAAAAACTTTATAAAGAAAGCTAATACAAACGACTTAAAATATTAGTTCTGATGACTTTACACTTTTGATTCATCTATGTGGATGAAATTTAAAAGTTCATGTTTCTTTCTCAAGGCATTCCTCAATCCATGTAAACAAATTTGGTAAAATATTTTTGCAATTTTCAATTTCTTAATAAGTTTTTTTCTTTTTAATGAACTGTAAGTTCAGGGAGCAAGTCCCCGAAACAAATTGATTTTACTTGACTGATAAAAAGAATTCTGCTAGAAACTTCATTGAGAGGTAAATTATTTTTGTAGAAACATCAATTATAATTACATGTTCACTACCACATTTTGGTATATTTTTAATTTTAATTAGAAATTCAGGCTCACATAGAAGCTCAGAATTACAATCAATATTATATTTATGCTCTAATTGCAATTTTGGGTTCAAATACCATTTTGGGTTTAGTTTTAATAACAATTTCAATTATTGAGGTTTAGCTTTAAAATTGGTTTCATTTTCAGGTTTAATTTTAAAATTTAGATTAAAACTATTGTTGCATTGGTTCATGTTCATGAATAGGTTCATAATAACAACAAATAATCTTCTACATCTAAACCGTTTTTGAAATTGTATTTATAAACGACAGTCTCTTTGATGGAATCTTGATTAAGGATGATTTTTATGTCGTTGTAGCTTTTGCTAGAAAATTCTTCAATTGGTTTTACATGTTAAACAAACTGTCATCCCTTTGGTTATCAGTCAAATGAATATGATGTTGAATCCCACTTTCAGTCATTTTGATACCACTCAAGTAATTCGTTATTTTATTTGACATGGCGTTGCTACCATAAACTTTAATACCAAATTTATTTGGGATATTTTATGGCCTATGATTCACTAATATAAATCTGGGATGAGATGCAATACTCACATAGAATTACAAAATGTATAACTAATGTTATCTCAACTTTCAATTTAAGCAATGGTTATTCATCTATGATGCAAAATAATAAGCACTTATTATTTATTCCAAATCATGATTTAAAAGTCGCCAAAATTGAAATTCTTATATGAATTTTGAAAACCAAACAGAAAATTCTGCAATGACTCAAATTCACCCTAAAAAAATGAAAAATACTGGCATATATTAAACTTGATTTAATTTCAATTGCACACAAATCGATCGCTTGACAAATTAGTAGAGGGAATAAGGAAAGAAATATCTAATTTGAAGATTAAGATATAGGTCTTTTAAAGTACTCAGAAAAATCCATATGCAACAATACACATGAGAATTGAGAGGAACTTGAACTTTATTATGTCATAAAATATTTTTTAAATGACTAAGACTGCTTATTTATAATAAAAAAGACTCAATAAAAATTTATCTGAATCTCCGTGGCCTAATTTTACAAGTTACAATTCTGCACCTTCAAAACTAATATTCACAAAAGGGTAGATCTATTCCATTAAAATTCGTTTACAGACTCTAAGGTAATGGGCATTTAAAAGGTCCCCACCCAAAATAAATACAAGAAAGGGGGAAGCAGAATTAGAGAAAACAGTTGCATTAGAAACATTTCCAAGTTTGGCTAACCAATTGGCAGGGCTGTTGCCTTCTCTGTAGATAAAGGTGAAATGGATGGGAATGAGAGGCCTCAAAGTCTTGATCTTCTTAAGCCATTGTGAAATATGCCAAGGAAAAACACCTTCAATAGTAAGGGTCTTTAAAAGTAAGGATGAGTCCACTTCCACTTGCAGATTGTTCCATTTGTTGAGAATGGCTAATCTAATGGCCCAAAACACAACAGCTATTTCAGCTTCCAAAGGGTCCAAGTTTGATATGGAGGAGGAGAAGAAAAGAAGACAATCACCAGTGTGATCCCTGAAAACACCCCCAATGCCAGCCCCCAAATCAGAGAAACTACCATCAGTGTTAGCCTTGATAAAGGATTGAGAAGGTCTTTTCCCTAGCACCTTAGTGACTTCAATTGTGGGAGTAAGACCATGCCAGGTTGAAGTGCAGATATTAGGGAAGCTCTTCAGAGAGATTAATTTGAGGAGGAAAACTTTACAATTTGCTGCCACCTTAGAAGTAGGAATAAGGCACTCGTCAAACCTGGCTTTGTTTCTGGCCATCCACAAGAACCAAGCCAAAATAAAGGGAATTATACCCAGGTTAATCTTAGTCCATGTAGTCCAACAATGAAGTAACTGATTCCAGTCCAATAGAATAGTATCAATGGACAGACATGGGAGGAATTCCATCCAAACTGTTTGGGAATAAGGGCACTGAAAGAATAGGTGGCCAGAAGACTCTTCATCCTGTAGACATAAGGAACATCTAGAGGTGCCTCTCAACCCTTTCAATTTAAGCATATCATAAACTGGTAGGAAGTGATGGAACAATCTCCATCCTAGGAATGCCATGAAAGGGGTAAGAAATTTGTTCCACAGGCAGTCAGCCTAGGGGACAGTTTCTCATTGGTATAATTTGGCATAAATAGCTTGTGTCAGGCTTTGAGAGATGGCTATAGAATTTTTTCCTGGTGGTGTCAAAAGTTAACTTAGATATGGCTTCATCAGAGGAAAGAGAAACCACATTATTAAGCATAGTTGATGACCAGCAATTTCCTCCTCAACAGTCAGCCACTTTCAGTTCAGAATTTAAGATGTGATCAATGGGATGCAACATTTCATCAGGGCACCATTTGTCCAGCCAAAAGCTGATGTTATCTTGTCCCAGATCCCATAGAAAAAGATTTTCAGCTTGTTTCCTAACCATAAAAAGGCTGACCCATAATTTGGAATCACCAAGTTTCCTCTCCTCCTGATTAGGATGAGTTCCTTTACAGTATTTGCCCAACATAAAATTAGTCCATATTGAGTTCTGTTGTCTGAACTTGATCCACAACTTACAAAGGTTGATTTGTTGCATCTGAAGAAGCCCTTTGAATCCCAAGCCTCCAGCAGTAATTGGCCTTGCAACTTTTTGCCAACTAGCCCAGTGAAGTTGCTTTCTCTGCCTTGATCATAAAAATATGTTGAAGCTCCTTTCCAGGTGCAGTTGAGTGCTTCTCTTCATTCCAGACATTTGCAAAATATATTGTGGGAAAGTGGTTAAGATACTCCTTAGTAAAGTGATCCTACCTCCATTAGAAAGGATGGAATTTGTCCAGCAGCTCAGCTGGGCATCTACCTTGGCAATAACTTGATCAAATTGTACCTGCTTAACTCTCCCTTTGATGAGAGGAACACCAAGATAACAGAAGGGTTAGAGAACCCAGTAACTTCATGTATCCAGTGTTTAAGATGCTCCTTAATTTTGCAGCTAAAGATCAAGTTACATTTGGATGAATTGGATTCCATACTTGAACACTGATGAAATGTTTAAAGACAGTGCAACACTTGTTTAACAACTGCTTTGGTGGCCGTAGAAAAGAGTATAATATCATCTACATAGAGGAGATGGCTGATAGGCAAATTTGACTTATGCTGGAATAAGTTGGATGGACTGGAAGAGAAGCTGTCCTGAATTCTAGAGAAGTAATCCATAGCCATAATAAAGATAGTGGGTGATAGGGGGTCACCTTGTTTCAGACCCCTTGTAGCAGTGAAAAAAGCCATGAGCCCTACCATTGATGAGAATGGAGTTTGCATTACTAGTCGGCCACCTGGAGATAAGCTCACAGAGATTGGACTGGAAACCCCTGGCCTTGAGAGTGTCCATAATGAAATCCCAGTCAATAGTTTCATAGGCTTTCCTAATATCCAATTTATAAATTAAGTTTCCACCTCTGCAGTGCCTATCAATATCAGTAAGAAGCTCTTGAGCCAAAAGCACACTATCAGTAATACTCCTTCCAGTCATAAAAGCATCTTGGTTGGGCCTTATGAGTTTTGGAAGATGGGACTTTTAATCTGTTCACCAAAATTTTGTTGATGACCTTGCTGAAAACAGTGGTAAGAGAAATGGGTTTGAAGTGTTGCTAATGGGATTTTTTAGTAGGTATCAAAACAATGTTGGAAGTACAGAAGTGGTTAGGGAGAGAGTGTCCACCAAAGAAAGCCTGGATATCCTTGATCACATCAAGCTTTATAATGGTCCAACTCTTCTTATAGAAGTCTGAAGAAAAACCATCGGGCCTTGCAGTTTTAGTAGGGTCAATGGAATTAAGGGCTTCCCAGATTTCATCCTCAGTGGGGAGTTCAGTGAGATTAAGTGAGTGGACATAATCCAATTCCTCCTGAAACAATGAAGCATTCAGCTGGGCTCTCTGAGATGGGATTGAAGTCAGAATGTCCTGAAAGTGCTCTACAACATCCTTAGCAATTTGAGTGTCTTCATGAAGTCTAGATCCCTGGGAATTCAGAATGCTATGGATTACGTTACATTTCCTTTTGTATTTGATGCAGTCATGATAATAGCTGGTGTTTCTATCTCCATCAGTGAATTTGCTGATTGCTGCTTTTTGTTAAAGGAAGTTCTCCAGGCAGACAATGGTAGAGAGAACCTTCTAATTAGCTGCAAAAAGAGTGGCTTCATCTACCTGACTAGCATTCTCCAATTGGATCAGATTATGTTCAGCCTCCTCCACTAGTTTGTAGAAATCCCCAAAGGTATCCCAATTTCAGTGTCTGAGAGCTTTGCTAACCTTTCTATGTAGTAACCACAACTTGATAAGAGGATTGGGGTGTAATATATCCTTCCAATTTGCTGAAATGGTTTGGAGAAAGTCGGGATGGGAGGACCACATGTTGAAATATTTGAAAGGCTTAGGGCCATTACTAACATAAGCGTTGATGGAGAGTAGTAATGGTCCGTGATCAGACCCAGCAAAGGTATGATGAGTAACAGAAGTGTGCAAGTAGGACAGAAACCATTGATCATTAGCAAGGAATCTATCCAACCTTTCCCAGGTGTTTCCCCTTCTCCAAGTAAATTGAGAGCCAAGAAATCCCAGGTCAAAGAGACCAGCAACCTGTATATTATCATTGAACTTAGTCATGAGGGCAAGGCTTGGAGTCCCGCCCCCCTTTTTCTCAGCGGGGGAGGCAATATTGTTAAAGTCCCCCCAATTAACCAGTTGGAGGAAATAGTAGAGCTTAGAGAATGCAGATTAAACCAAAGTTCCTTCCTTTCCTGTTTATAACAACCTGCATAGATAATTGTGAGGAAATCATTATTACCTGACATTAAAAGAGAGGTGAAGGAATTGGGAATGGTTAATCAAAAGAGAGCATTGGATTTCTTTCCTGAAGAAAAACCAAATCTTATTGTTGCAGTTAAACCAATGATGAAAACTAGGGAAGGGTTTAATAATCTTAGTAGAGTATTTCCAAGGATTGCCATACACCAAAATTTGTGCTTTCTGTTAAGAAATTGGAGCCTTTTTAGAGAAAGGGGGTGGGCAATCCCCCTTATGTTCGAACATAGAATGTTAATCATGGTGGGAGGGCTTAGACCTGCCTCTAGTAAGTCTGGTTAGGGAATCCCTCCTAGAGGAGTAAGAGCTTCCAACTTCATTGTCAAAGTGTCATCCAAGGAGCTCTTTCCCCCTAACTGTCCCTTCTTTTTCTTCTTAGCTTTCTGAATCTGCCAATCTGTCTCCATCACCTACTGCAGCTCCTCAACTGGAATGGTGGGTTCAATCTGAACAAGTTCCAGGGACTGACTGGAATGGCTAGGTAATTCCTGTAACTCAGCCACAACAGTCTCCACTTGAGAGATGATGTGTGAGTCTGGAAGTTCATGGTTTGGAACTGGATTAACTAGCAAAGGTGGTTCATCAAATTCGTGGGTTCGGGACCAAATTCATTGATCAGTACTGTTGTTGGTACAACAACTGCATTAGTGGCAGAGGGATTTACTTCAGCTGGAAACAGAGTGTTTGGCAGTCTTTAGAGATGGATGGAGCCTGAAGCATTTTTGATCATTATGACCAAACATTTTATAATGGGAGCAATAAAAATGTTTTTGTTCCATAATAATGGTTTGCCAGTATCCATTGTGTTGAGTACCCGACCGTACTTCATCTATGGGAGGGAGGGTGATATCCCTTTCTACTAGGATCCTAGCAACTGAAGGCCTAGTTAATTTGAAGGTACATATATCAAGTTTCATTGGCCTACCCAAAAGAGAACATTGGAGACGAGGATCTTGTGGTGAAAGAAGTGCAGTTTTAATCCAGGAAGTTTAAACCAAATGTGTATAATAGGAAGCTCCTTACCAGGATGAAAACTCAGGAGTCCATTTCAGCAGCTTCATTTGGTTACCCTCTATGTTAATAAGCTTTTTTGAGAAGATCCTTGCATAATCTTCTTCATTAGCCAAATGAATCATTACATGCCTGCCATCAAATAATCCCACTTTCCAGTGTCCAACCAACTTGAAATCCTCAAAGGTTTTCCTGATAAGGTCTATTTGTGGATGACCTAATTGAAACTTACCAATAAGGGTAAATTTGCATCTCAAATACAGATCACTAACTTCATTTTTAGAGAAAAAGAGGGCATGCTTACCACTCTTCTTAAAACCTTTCTTAAACAAGTAATTTTCCTCATCCCCAACCATGGCATCATGATAAGATTGGGGGAAAACCAGTTTATCTCCCAACAAACCCGTAGGAGAGACAATAGCCGCATAAGTCTTACTCACATAGTTTGGGTCTGCTTGTTGCAGAGAGGCATCCATTGGTAGTCCAAAGGAGTCAGAAAACAACAGAGCAAGAAGCAAGGATCAACTAGAGAGTGCAAAAGCAATGGAACAGTAGAAACAGTTTAAAAAATTCAAACCCGGGAAATATAAAAACTTCACAAACAGAACTACCACCCAACAGAAAAATGTAACACAACAATTTTAAGATCCTAGCAAACCAAAAGAGAGCATTACAGAAGGAATAAGTTGAGATGAGTTGAAGGTGCACAGCCATGTATCCCAAACCCTCGCAGAGCAAAACCAAACACCATTATATATATATATATATATATATATATATCAATAAAACCAAATTATAGTATGATTTTATATGACATGCCTTTATTATAATTAATTTTTTAGTGCCCCTAGTTTTTATTAGAATTTAAATATATCCACATTTTTTAATTTCATATGCCTTTCATTAACATAAACTACAAACAATTGTCATAATTAATAGTTGTGGAAATGTTGGAAGATCGGCCTCCTTTCCATAGTTGGCCCAGGTCGACCATCCAATGAGTGATGGATGATTATTTGGAGACAATTTGGAAAACTCTTTGATTGGTTTTTATTCTCTTTCTGTGTATGTTTATTTCATAATTATTTCCTTTCCATGTTTAACATAGATATATTTGGTAAGATTGTAAATTATGAGGGATTGGTTTCCTTATATATGTAGCCTTATGGTTGAAGATTGGTAATGAGAATTTTGTGAGAATTGCCACCCATGGTTTTTCTTCATGCTATCAAAGCTATCCCTTGCTAGCTTCTGTCCCTAGCTCTCTATTCAGGCCGTAGCCCTAAATATCCATTCGAGTCACGACCGTCGCGGCATCGACCCATTTGAATGAATCGATCATCCCTTCCAAGCCTAAACTGATCACTCATCTCTTTTGGTTGACCGAAATGATCGGTGTGATGATCAAACACACATATTGTCGTTTCTACTCCTATAGTAGGTTTCTTCATCTCCATATACGTCATGCGGCTGCGCTTGAACTGTTTGAAGCTTCCTCTTTACTCTGCGACTAGATTTGGGCATCATTTGCCGTTCGACTCATCTGCAACGTTTGGGTTCCTGTGCTAGCTCTTACACCTGTCGGGTCATCTCAAACAGAAGCCTAGCAACCAAGTCCATGCAGCTGTTGAAATCCCTCGAGCTAGCTTGTAGGCCCTTATTTTCTCCTTATAATAGTCGTCGGACTCCTGCTACATTTGTTATCCTCTTCCTCTATTTTTGCAGCAAGCAACAACCAACTCCCTTTTCCAGCCTTATATGTGCATAGGGAATATGTGACCAAGTATGGAATGAAGACGTCTAGTTCCACTCGAAGGTTAGCTCTAAATCAAAGGCCATGAATTCTATCCAAACAGCTCCTAAACTCTCTTCTTTTATCACAAATCATAAATCTAATGGTCATACTTTTTTTTCAGTGCTTTCAAGTTGTATTTATCTACATTTGTGGAAAAGAAAAGGAGGAACATCTTATTGGGGAAGACATTACTTGAGTTCTCTGATCCTAACCATCACACATGAAAGATTCAAGACCATATGACTATGTTTTCGCTAGTCAACTCAATGACCACTTTAGTTGGAGAAAATTTATTACTTTACGAAAGAGCCATTTGACTTTGTTTTTTCACTTATGTCATCCTAATTTCAATTATGTTGCAAAATTATATCCTTCTTTATTAATCAATAAAAAAGCTTGGTACTTGATGGTTTGTATCATTCATTGAAGATTAAACTAGAACCACTTGGTATTCATAAGGAAGGGAAAATTTGAAACAATCTAGATCTTCTAAAGCTTCAATGCCATGACTCAAACTCAATTTTAATGCAAAATTCAGATCCTTAAAACTGATAATGCAAAAAAGTATTCCAACTCAATCTTTGGATCCTGCCTTTCAAGAAAAGAAATCATCCATGTGCTCAGGTATTGATACCCCACATCAAAAATGGACAACGGAGAAAAAACTGGCATTTTTTTTAGGTTATCCTGCTCAATTAGATTTTCCATCAAGTTTCGTAATATTTTTTAAAGGAAACAACTTTAACTGCAACAAACCTTATCAATCAAATGTCTAGTCGGGTACTTGATTTCAAAATACCACTTCATGTCTTGATGGATATCTATTCTCACATCAGATCTTTCTCTAATATTGTACCACTTAAAGTTTTAGGTGTATATCTTTTGTTCACATCCATTCCCCAAACTGCATAAAAATGGATTCTAAATTCATCAAGTTTATTTTCCTTGGTATGCTTCCAACAAAAAGGGTTATAACCACTCATTCACCTAGCCCCTTTATCTCTCAAACACCACTACATGAAAATATCTTACTGGAGGATGTCTGGCCAACTCATATTGAAGTTCATAACAAAGAACCTTGTGTGTACATAATGAGGAAAAAAAACCTTGAGTAGATAGAAGACAACTTGCCAAGACAGAATCGTTCAAGCCAAAAAGTGAGTTCACACTCACTTGAATTTCAGATGAGAAGTCTAGAACTCATGAGTTTTCTCCTTTCTCGTCTGGTGCTAATGACAAGGAAAGACATACTAAATATCCAATTCAGAATTATGTAGCTTATGAGAAACTATTCTCATTCCATAAATCTTTTGTGTATACTCTTCATAGTGTGCAATTCTTAAATTCATTCATGAAGATCTTAAAAATCTAGATTGGAAGAAAGTAGTTGAAGAGGAAATTCAAGAACCATGGATTTTTACTAAACTTCCCCAGGATAAGAAACCAATTAGATGCAAATGAGTATTAAACATCAAGTACAAAGTTGATGGTGGTATTGAGAGATTCAAAACTAGACTGGTTGCATAAAAGTTTCACTCAAGCCTATGAAATTGACTATCAAGAGACCTTTGCACTAGTTGTCAAACTGAAAACTATTAGAATTCTCCTCTCAGTAGCATTTAATAAGGAGTGAGGATTGCGTCAACTTGGCATAAAAAATGTCTTCCTAAATAAGAATCTTGAAGAAGAAATATATATGGAGATACCATCAGGACTTGAGAATGATTCCAACAAATACCGAGTATGCAAACTCAAGAAGTCTCTCTATGGTCTTGAGCAATCATCAAGGGCATGGTTTGAAAGGCTCATTAAAAATATGAAATCTAATCTATATTCTTAAGGTCAAACTGATCCTGCTTTATTCATAAAACACACTCAGTGAGGTAAGATTGTTGCACTAATAGTACATATGAGTGGTATGATTCTTATAGGTGATGATGAAAGAGAAATTCTTAAAATTAATAAAATATTTGTCAGTGAGTTTGAAATCTAGGACCTAGGAATCATAAGATATTTTCTAGGTGTGGTGTTAACATGGTCCAAAAAGGGCATTGTTATATCACACGAAATAAATCCTATATTTGCTAAAGGAGATATGAATGATTGGATGCAAACCTGCTAATACTCAAATGAATCATAACAAGAATTCTAATAGGGGAGAATAAAGTATATTTGTGGATAAGGGAAGATATCAAAGATTGATAGGAAAACTCATCTACCTGTCACATACAATGCCAAATATTACATACATAGTCATTATTATACGACAACATATGAATAACCCAAATAGATCATTTGGAGATGGTGTATAGGATCCTGAGATTTCTCAAGAAAACTTTTGGTTATTGATTAATTTTTTAGAGAACCAAAAATTGAGAGGTAGAAATCTACATTGGTGCAGGGTGGGCTGGGAACTAACTGACAGAATGTCCACCACAGGTTATTGTTCGTATGCATAGGAAAGTCTGGTCACATGGAGCAGTAAGAAGTAAGTTATCTCTAGAAACAATATAGAATTTTAGCATAGGGCATTTGCTTTAGGAATCTGTGGAGGGATCTGGATTTATCAATTGTTGAGAGAATTGGGGTGTCCCTATAATAGGACTTATACAAATGTCTTATGACAACCAAACATCTATCCGTATTGCCAAGAACTCTGTGCATTATGACATGACCTAACACATTGAAATTTATAGGTCATTTATCTCTGAAAAAGTTAATTGTGGAATTATACAACTAAGCTACATTCCGACACTTTAACAAGTTGTTTTAATGCCAAGGTTGGTCTTTATAACTTCTATGAACTAGCTTGAGGAGGAGTGTGGAAATCTTGGATGATCGACCTCTTTTCCATGGTGAGCCCAAGCCGACCATTCAAGATGTGATGGATGGATTAATTGAGGGAAATTTGGGAAACTCCTTGATTAGTTTTCATTCTCTTCCCATGTATGTTTATTTCAGAATTACTTCCTTTCCATGTTTAGGCTAGATATATTTGGTAAGATTATAAATTAGGAGGGAATTGTTTCCCTATATATAGCTTTATGATTGAAGATTGGTAATGAGAATTGTTTGAGAATTCCATCCCACGTTTTTTCTTCAATAGTTAATTTTTTGTGATTTTTTCTTGCAAATCAAACATATCGTATAAATAATGTGAAGCAAATGAAAAAAAATGCTAAAATTCCAACATATGTTCTCTTGGATGCTAATAATTATTTTTAACATATTCTTAGTTCATAAATAGAATTGAAACTTGCTAACTCAAATATAGTGTGCCTATACGAATGACCAACCACTAAAGTTAAAGAATCATTCAGATCGTTGGAATTTTACAGTACAAATTTCTCTTAAGGCACTCCTTTGCCATTAAAATATTTACCTAATTGTAGTTTATCTTTAAGATTTTATCTATGAATTTGTTAAGTCCAAGAATCAAGTAAAAAAAAAAAATCAATTTTAGTCGATTATTAGCGATAATTTTTTAGGAAATTTCACTGATAGCTAAATCAATTAGTTCAATTGATCTATCGATTATATTCACTTTCACAATTGGGGATAGATTCAATTTGGTTGGGAAGGCTTACACTTGAGAATTGATTCAATCTCTCAAAGAAGGTTAGTGACAATTACTATTGGAATTTGATTCTGATTGCATTTTGAATATGGATACAATTGAGAATTCTATTTCAATTTCAAGTTCAGTTCTAATTCAAATTATTAACTCTTGCCGTGTAGTTTGTGCCCATAAATAAGTTCATAATGTAATTAGAAGTCATTTTTCATGTTTAGAACATCTTTGAAAAAGTATATATAAACTATGGTCTCTTTGATAAATTCATTTAACAAATGATTTTTGGGTGATGTAAATTTTGTTAGAATTTTTTTTTACTTGATTTTCTTATTTAGGGTCTGGCCTGCTGCTTCTGTTGTTTGTAAGATTAGTTATAAAACTGTTGGTAGAATTTTTTTTTTTTTTGAAATTGTAATGATATTATAGACATTTTTTTTCTTTTAAAAAGATCAAATATCGATTTTTAATAGTCACTAGATTTTTCATATTTGGTTGCAAAAAATTGCTTTTCACCACAAAAAAAAAAAAATTAAAAAACAGCAAGAAAGTTTTCACCAAACATAACTGTGATAACTTTTTTGAAATCAAAGCTATGCAAAAGCTTGCCCAAAGAACATCTTAGTCAAAATGTCATCATTTTAGTAATTAGTTAACTGACTCTAATGTTGAGTCTCATATCTAATCCTTCATTACATGACTCAATTAATATGCCCTGTATTTATTTTGAATGTTAGTAGGAGTTTTATTGAAAATTTTCTTCTGAATATCAAACATTAATTTTCTTATAGCTACTACACTATAGCATATTCGGTTCTTAAAAGTTGCTTTTTGACATAAAACTTTTTATAAATCAGTAAAGAAGTTGCAGCCAAATAAAATTATATTAGCTTCCTGGAAATCGAAACTGTAAAAAAACTGTCGCACAACCCTTATTTAATATGCCACACCTTTGATAATTAATTGACTTTTATGTCAAGTCCAACTTCTATTCATTTTGATTCGGCTTGTTTAATATGCTCGTTGTTTATTTGGCATAATGTTGCAAACTGAAGAGTAGATACCATTTCCTTACTTTTTTAAAAAATTTATCATAACAGGTCACATGTTTAGTTATCAATTTGATGTGGGATGTCTTGGGGCATATGTTTTACTAATCCAAATATTGGTTGAGATACAATATGATACAGAAACACACAAAAAATTCATTATTCGCTAATTCCAATTTTAATTTTAGCAAAATTATTCTTCTTTGATAAATATCCAAAACACATTCTATTTATTTAAAACTTTAATTTAAAAGTTGTCAATATCTTAATTTCCACGTGAAAACTGAGAACCAAAGATTAAATTATACAATGATTAAAATTCACAACACAATGGAAAATTGGCTCCACCAATCTTAATGAAATTTCAATGACAGCATTGACCGATCACTAGATAATTTGGTAGGAAGCACGATGATGAAAATAACAAATTAAAAGATCAGTGTCTCACCCTGGTACAAAGCAGTAAAAAGAATCTACATCAACAACTCATGTAACAATTGAGTGAAATTTGAATTTTATCACGTGAGAATTTATATTTTACCTCACTATGGACTACTTTAATTTTTAATAAAAAAATACCCATTAATAATAATTCCTCATACTTCCCTATGATCCGGCCTAAAACTTAGTTTTAGTTGAACACATCTGAATTTCAGCAAAACTAAGTTCTTAACCTATATCGTTCAATAAAACAGCGACTTAATTTACTTAGAAAAAAAAAAATCTCAGTTTCAACTATTTTGCAATCCAACAGTTTTGTCAAAACTTATATTATTTCTTTTAGAATGTAGTAGTAAATTTGTCTTTGGCCAACAAATATTGTGTGATTTAACATATGTAGTAAGCGTTGTAATGCAATTTTATGGATATGAAAAAACAACCAATCAAAATTGTGAACTTTGTTTTCTGAGTTTCAAAACTTAAGCCTTTCTCGTGATTTTAAAATCCAGATTCCTTAAACTTAGACTTTATAATTTAATTTGAAGAAGGTAACATGAGTTAAACGGATTATCCAGCTTCCTTAAGCTGTGGCTTCATAAATTAACATGAAGGACCCTAACGTTTAGATGGAAAATAATCCCATCAAAAAGAAAAAAAAAAACCATTTCTTTGCATTGTTAGGTTAGATACAGGGTGGATATTAGTCCAATCTACATTTCTTCTGTATCTAGTAGGGGACCAGGAGACTTCTTAATATTACTCCGCTCCGCATTTTCCAATTATGCCATTCCAACATTCTTTTTTTGTCTTTAAATTCTTTTTCTTTGTGTGACCAACATACCATGTTCAGATAGCGAAAATTCAGTTGACCATTCTTCGTTCTTTATAATTTCAGGAGGTGAACTCAAACTCAATGATCTATCCCCTGGCGAAATTAAGAAATTTCAGAGAGCAGTAGCAAATGGTGAGATGAGCAAATTGATAGAGCCATGGCATCCTTGGTGGACTAAACCTTCTGCAGCTTCAATCTCTCTTGGTCCCAATGGAAACCAGCTTGTCAGGCAAGTTGAAGAAGAAGAAAACCTTGAAGGTCCTTTAGGCACATCAGAGTTCAGCATCAGCGAGATACCTGCTGGGCCTGAAAATCCTTTACCACCACTTCATCAATTGAGCCGCACAGAGCCATCTCCTCTTCTATCAGTCCATTTGATAGATATTATTTATAGCTACTGCTTCACCCTTCGACTCTACAATGGCGATTGGCACTTCGACCCTTTAGGTGCGGCCACGGTAGTACTAACCTTATCATCGGTCCTTGGCTGCGACAGCCGACCAGAAACTGTTTCCGAAGCATTGGCTGCTTGCATGGAGCAGACCTGCTCACCTGCTCTCTCACATGCAGGAGGCTTCAAATTTGGACTGATGCTCATTGATGATGCCATTTGTCTGCTTTCTTTAGGCGCAAATGCTATCATTTGTTCGCTCTGCGATCTTTGTAGGCTCATTCGGGCCGGAAGAGCGATGCTTAAATTGGAAAATATGGAGAAGGAGAAGAGAACTGAGAGTAGTCAGAAGCTCAAGGGAGTGGATAGGAAGATTTTTTTTCTTTTGTGTTGGGTTCATGAGCAATCTGAGGAGGTTTGGTCATCTTTGGCTGGTATTGTAGGTGTTGAGAAAACTTTTCTTTCTGAATTGGGTCAGAATAGAGGAAATTATTACAAAGGTGCTTCTAATTCCAGGGTTTTTGTTGAGGAGGTTTAAGACATATGATCTGATGAAGTAAGAAACTTGAAAACTGAGATGATGTCTATAATATAGACGTGTCATCCGAGAGTTTTTATAAGTATATTATGTTTGTGCTCTAATGTGTAGCATATTGATAAGAAATAAAGTGAAAAATCTTAAAAAATTGGGCTTGAGAGACTACTTTGCTGAAAAAATCTTAGCTTGTCTCTATTATTTTTATTTTGAGGGATTAGTATTTTAGGGGCAGTTTGGAACCATTCTTTGTTTTGGTTTTCAAAATACAAATACTAAAACAAAAAACATGTATTTTACTCATTTTATAGTATTTAAATTTTTTGTTTTTAAACATTTTTTAAATTATTTTAAAAAACACAAAAAATAGATAAAATGTGTTTTCACTAATTTTAAACTTTTTTGCAAGCAAGGGACCTGGTTCTGATATCAACTATCTTCGCTATCTCTTCTTTTTCTTTTCTCCCCTTCGATTGAGTGGCATTGATCCCTTCAACCGACGTCAAACAATGCCGCTAAAGGTGGACGTTGACTCCAAAGTTGATGTTGACACTTTCCGTCTTTCTTCCTGGAGCTGATTTCAATAGTTTACCAAGGCTGTCAAGCTGCTATTTTCGTCACTGCTCTTCATTTCTTCCTCAAACATCTAAATCATAGATCTACAGTGAGCTTCTTCTGCCTCTATTATCTCTCAGTTTTTATCTTTTTTTTATATTTACTGTTTTGATTATGTGTTGTTAGATTAGGGATTTGTTTTTAAACATCATATATTTTTATGCTATTCATATAACTTTCAGTCATTTTTTTATTTCTTTTTCTGATCTAGAGTTTGAGAGTACTTTGGCATAATAAGTGTAAAACTTCCATAATCATTGTTACATTTATTTCATTAACCTGTAAGATTGAATTGCTATTAAGTGTGAAAAATACACAATCATTATTCTGCTTTTGCACATACTTTTACCTGTCTTTGAATTGGCAAATGTTCTTTTCCAAATCATCAATCCTATGGTTTATATTCTTCTCCACCTGTAGAAATGAGGCTCTTGTTTCCTCTAGTTTAGTGTTATTAAACATCAGATTTTTCTCAGGCAGAATAACCAAGATAACTCTAAGCCCATTGAATACACATATAAGATCATTATGCTTATTATTGAAATTTTAATAATACCTCAAGAATTTTAATTTTCTCACTCAAAACTGTAACTTCCTAGGAGCCTTGGGATGCTGAGCCATGTTTATGAGTTTTATTTCTTTCAATTGCTTTCCTGACATTTGTGATTGAATTTGCAGATCTTGTATTTACCTTTGAGTTTTTTCTCAAGAATAGTAATTTTCTCATCTCTTTTCTTAAGGTAACTTTGGAAGTGAAAGTCCCGTTTCCTTAAATTGTTATCCATCTCATCCTTGACAGCCAAACAGTTTGAGCATTTAGATCCTTCTTTAAGGTTCTCAATATCAAAGTTCAGATTTTTTATTATTATTTCCTTGTCTCTGTTTTTGTAGATCTTTCGCTGTCTTCAAGAATTTTTCGTTCATTGAAGCAAGTTCATTATTAGTCATCTCTTTTTTCAAGCTTTTATGGTGTAACTTTATCTCAATTTCTTTATTGAATATTTTCAATTGTTCTATCTGTGCTAGCAATCTTTGCTTTTGAACTCTCTCTTTGATATTGTTTTAACCTGATCTTCTAGCATTAGAATTTACTTCTGCCGGAGCTTTTAGTTTTTCTTCCTCAGATTTCTTTTTATTGTCATTTTCCCCAATCTTTGCTTTGAGTTTCTTTAGCTACTTTTCAATTTCTTTTGTTTTGGAATCTATGGAGTTTGATAATTCCATGAGTTTCACATCATGCCCATGATGCAACACTGCGAATTCTTCTTTAGTTTGCTCGAGCAGGTTTTTTAGCTAACATTTCCGCAAATGCATTTCATTAGCTTCGGCCAGAGCTTGAATTGCTAGCTTCTCATTTATGTGAAATGTAGAAGATATTTTTCAAGCAACTGTTATAAAGTCTTTTGAAGTCTGTCTGCAATGTTGGCATTAATTTTTATATTCAAATGTGGTCTCTCCTCGATTTGTGTGGCTCTCTTCTCTTCCTCAAGTGTTGTTTTCATGACATTTTCTATATTAGCTTTGTATGCTTTGGACTGTTCCTGAAGCTCTTTTTTCAAGATTCTGGCTTTGACTTGGAGAGATTTGGCAATGATTGAATGCTGGGAGCTCTCATGTTCCATATTTTCCTTTGCATGTGCTTGCTTAAACTTTTAATAAAAATTATAATTTTTCTACTTGAGATTATCATAATCTGCTTTTCATATGCATCTCTTTGTTTTCATAGCTCTTGGTTGATAGTTGGGTTTTTGTGTTTTCAGCATCATTTCTTTTAGATGTACGTGTTCATAATTCCTAAACTACAATATTTAACTATTTATAGATTATGGATGCTAGTTATAAAATTGAAATCAGGGGAGAGTCAGTTTTATCAGAAAAAGACAAATAAATTTTTACTCAACTTGTGGAATTTAAAGTCATTAATGAAAATAGTCAAAAAATCACTTTTAGTGTTTTATGATCATGCGTTATGCAAGGCCTTGAATCAACAATAAAAGGAAAATACAGACAAGGTGAATTGAGAAATAAGTTCAATACAACTAAAGATCTTTGGAAAAATTTTTAAATTTATTAAAAGATACTTGAATTGGTTATAATGCAAGCACATATCAAGTGATTGTATTTAAAGATTTTTGGTCCAAGTTATATATGAAACTTATTTCATAATATGTTATATCTAAAACTTATATTTATTAGTTATATATATTAAAAGTTATATTGTTTGTTTAACAATATTTAATTCAACAAAAAAGATTCCCAAATCTATGACTATCTGATTTATAGAGACATCATTGTAAGGGGCAGTCTTCAACATCCACACCAAATTGAACTCTGAAGAAAAAGAAGAACTATAGATGGATATATGGATAAGAAGTATGATGTTGCTGGACTTGAAGAAAAATTACCTTCAAAGCAGGTTAAAAAGATGAACATTTCAGATAGTATTAAATGAAAGCTCTAAAAGATGGATGATATGACAAAAGAAAATTTGCATGTCATCAAGATATTCATCCAATTTCTTATTGATTGAATGCATGAAATTGTTTGATTTATTAAATGATCTAGACGACGTGAGCTACTCTAAGGCTTTACAAACGTTTCAGAAAATTCACTATGGATGAAAATATTTTTCATGCGCCTAAAAGCAGGAGTGTTGGATCTTTACTTTGAAATGATATATTGTTAGGTTCATAATGTTTTTTTTGAATGAAATCATATGCTATCGATAATTTATTTGTAGGCTGAGATCATAAATGGATTTTTTTATGCTAAGAACAATTTTCCATAATTAGATTTGTTAGGGAGTGATAACTCTGAGAAAATGACTATATATATATATATATATATATATATATATATATATATATATATATATATATATATATATATATATANATATATATATATATATATATATATATATATATATATATATATATATATATATATATATATATACATACATACATACAAGATTAAAGCACAGCTCAATTGCTGGACAACCTCATTTCTATATAAATGCTGAAACATCCTTACTGCTAGCCCTTCTTAAGCACTCCAAATGTTTTGTATGAAGAAAAGTATACAACTATCCCTTGGAAGAATCTTTAACAAGTTTTTGTGGGTTGGGCAAAAAAAGCAAGTGCACTGGTTACCCTGGCAGAAGCTGTGCAAACCTGTACATGTAGGAGGCCTTGGTTTAAAAAACTTCCAACACCTTGGCTTCATCAATTTGTGTAAGTTGTGGATTAAATTTTGAGGATAGGAATGTCTTTGGGTAATGTTCATGATGGGTAAATATTGCAGAAATGTGCATCCTACCATTGTTACAAGGAAATTGGGAGATTCAAGGTTGTGGTCTCATTTATTGGCAATTAAACATCAAGCTGGAGAGTTATTCAATTGGGAGTTTGGGGAGGGCCAGATTAATTTCTGGCTTGATCAGTGGATCTGGAGTGAGGGGAAACTCCATCCTAATAATACTACCACCAATTATAGGTGTAAGGTGAATGAGTGTTGGATTGATAACCAATGGAACTGTTGATTGCTGTACACTCTTCTCTCTCCCGACCAAGCTAATCTGGATAAGAGTACCCCATTGTCCCCTGGGAAGAAGGATAAAATTATTACAAAGGAAGCCTTCTCACAAAAACTATCATCCTTCATCTATCAAAATTTTTTCCAATGGGAGCAAGTTAGCTGGGGCAAAGCCATTTGGGGGAATTACTAACCCCATCTATGTCTTTTTTGTGCTAGAGGCTATGGCTGCTACTACTACTTACTGATGATATTTTAAAGCTCAAGGGATTGAGGGGACCTTGCTGCTGCTGTCTCTGCAAGGAAGATGAGGAATCAATTGACCACTTGTTCTTCACTTTTTCCTTTGCTCAAATTATTTGGTCCTGCCTTTTAGACAAGTTGAAGGTGGATAACTTCAAACTGAGCTGGTTTAAATTCTGTCTGCTGGACTGATTGGGAATATGCTTATCTCTTAGTAATTCCCTGCATTGTGGCTTGGTTCATCTGGATTATGAGGAATCAAACAAAATTTGAAGGCAAGCAATCAATGACAACCTCAGTGATCAATAAATGCATCTCTTACATCCATAAATTATCTCAACATCATAAATTTCCCAATCTATGCAAGATTGGGTTTTCCCACACAAATGTCAAACACATCCCTTTCCCTTCCCTTATATATTGGATTCCACCCCCCTCAAATTGGATGAAGGTGAACACTGATGGAAGTTTTACTAATGGAGATGCTGGATTTGGGGGTGTGTTTAGGTACCCACTTGGAGAATGCCTTATGTATTTTCATTCTCCCACTGTGGCAATTGATACTTTAGAAGCTGAGATGATTGCTTTTTTCGGGGCCACCAATATTGCTCATCAATGTAAGGTTGGTCAGCTTGTGGTGGAGTCAGACTCTCTCAGAGGTATCAAAATATTGAACAACAACAACCTCCATGGCACATTCACAAATGGAAGACAAAAATTCTACTTTACACTCAAGCTTTACATATACTTTTCACTTATATTCCTAGAGAAGGAAATAGTCCAGCCCACTAGTTGTCAGCTTTGGGAAAAAAATCTGAGGCAACAGCTGTTAAAAACTCCCCTCCTCTATTTTTTTGCTTCATGGGGATAGTATTTCACTTACTCATATCGAAACCATGTATTTGTAATCCTTTACATTTTGCTTTAATATAATTTTGGCCTGGTATATGTATGGTACCTTACCTATATGTAAAATGGGCATTTTTGGTATATATATATATATATATATTAATGCACTTGCAGTTGCACTACTCATTCTTAAAGATGTGTAATTGTGTTTAGCTGAAGCCTTCCTATCCTGAAAGCCATTAAAATTTATCGAAGAAGATGAACCAAGTTATTATCACCTTTTCTATAGCTCTGAACTAACCTATAGAACTTATAATTTTATCTTGTATGCATAGAGTGACAGTGTATTTGATGAGATTCTTTGATTCCAACTTTCTCATTTGGTTCTAAAAATTTCTTAGCACTTACTTTCTCATATGGTGGTTGTATGAAAGGTGCCAGTGCCCCTTTTGTCGATTTTTTATTATTATCTCCTTTTGATCTTTCTTCTCAAATAACATCTGATCTAGTAGAAACAAAGTAAGGTAAAATATAAATTGGACAAGTATCAAAAAATACAAAAAAGGTATACATGAAAACATCTCGATAATTCTTATCATAAGAACTAGAGAAGAGTAGTCAAAAGTAAATCGCATCATATTCTACCTAAGTAAATATCATGATGAAATATCCTCGTAGTTAATTATATTCAATGTGATACTCGGAAAGGCTCTTGATAAAGATGTTATATTTCTTTTCTAAAACCCTTATAATAGGATATAAAGGATATTTTTGGCATTCAAATAGGGAAAGCATTATGTTGTCAAGGCTAAATTAAGTTGTCGTGCAGGTGGTATATCACTGTAAACCGATATGTAGTCACTTCTCAACAAATGGGAGCCTGCAAAATGACTACCTATTAACATAAAGTAGCACGACAAGGGCCCATAGGGGTATGTCAACAGAAAGGTAAGAACTTCTTAGATAGTTAAATATAATGTAGTCAAGGTTTCATGGATCCATCGTCCTATATTATTACGACCATAAGTCTGTTTGATCGTAGAGGTAGTCAGCCCAATACGATCGAGAAACTCTTTGTCAGCCACAACTCAACAGACCAAAAACCATACAAATTAAACACCTAAATTTCTATGACTCTATCTGGACATAAAAGACAAGAGTAAGGCTTATACCTACTAAGGTTATGGAAAAGAAGCATATAGAGTGGAAGGAGATAGGTGGCTTGACTCACAAAATCAAATAATCCAACAAAGGACTTATAATCTCTTATCGGTCGGGAAAGCATCTATCGCTCTTGTCGTACTAGACAATTATCTAAGCAAATAAAACTTGTTGGGCTTGTAAGGTAGGAGTAGTAATGATACTTCTCCGGGGGGCATGAACATAATGTAAAGCTATCTAGTTCATTGATAGTTAAGGTCTTATTATTTATGATTTGGGTGATAACCATATTATGTAAAATTATTTAAATTCTCCCTCATGGGCCATGCAGGAAAAGTAAAACTTTTTTATTCATAAACTTGGTTTATTCCAAATCTAAATCTTATTAAGATAAATATTTTGAATTTAGAATTTTGTAAATTAAGTTTTTATCCTAACATTCTACATGTAATTGTGATCCCAGATAAATCATAAGCCAATAAAGAGAAAAATCAGTGCATTACACAGTGAAAGTAAATACACCAAATAAAAGAATACTAGAGGTCGGGTGCCACTAGGTCATTAATAGTTCCCAAAAAATAAAACAAAACCTCAGTTATACTTTGTATATACATGTCTGAATTTAAGTCTATGAAACAAAAAAATCTAAACTAAAATATGAGGGATGAGCATACAACTTCAGTTCCTTATCACATGGTCCCCAAGTATCTAACTTTTTCGAGACTCTTGTTTGTACCTTATTTCTAGTACAGACTCAATCTTAGACTCTAAAAGTTACATGATAATTTTTTTCTTAAAAAAATACTCGACCTACTCAATAGAGTCTAGTACAGTTTATAATGTAAGCATATAATGAATCACACCAGCCGGGAGGAAAGCTAAGCAATAACTTTAGAAAATATGTGATTTTAAATTTATAACTTTAGGCTTTTTCACTTTGGATATGACTCCCTATAGAAGATTACCCCTACATATACTAGTGTGCACGCGTCAAACTCAGTAAATACATAAAATAAAGCACAACAAATAGTATGTTAGTCTGAACACAAACTAAAGAACTATGTTTGTGCATATGAAAAACCTAACTACACTCTAGCCCTAGAATAAATAAACATCTACAAGGTGTTGTCCATCCAACATTTAATAAGAGCCATGCAGTATGGCTAAAGGGCATGCCCGTAGGATCTTGATAGGGTCATCAGGTCATGGTGCGGTTCTTTATCTTAGAGCTCGAAAGAAAGGGATCTAGCCACCTTAGATAGATCTGTCACCAGTTCATTCAGTCAATGAAGTTGCAGTCGGTCCCCATCTTGAGGATTTTGACATACCAATATTTATCAAATAACCAATAAGTGTTAGCTCTCTAGCCACATTGGAACGATAATACGAGATCCGACGATAATAGGATAATTCACATTGTCCACATAAATGAGATTACAATAATGCTAATTTTTATTTTATCATCATACATCATTTCTATGGTTCTACACAAGTTCCATTATTACTTGTGTTAACTCGTAGACCTAGACCTATATAAAATGAGATGTAAACATACTTACATAGGCAATTCACACACAGAGCAAACAAATGCAATATGCTAATCAAATGTGTTAAGGGTTAACCCTAAAACACATATGCTATAATATGCTATGACAAGCAACACATATATGTAGAATATACCAAACTATGTAAAGCATTGAAAATGAAATGTTATCATGCATAATGCACACAATCAGAGAGATAAGACTGCAATGAGGCATAAGTTGAGGACTATTGAATGATCTTATGTAATGCTACATGCACAACATGCAAAATGTTGACATGTAAACCAAGCATAAGTTGAGGACTATTGAATGATCTTACGTAATACTACATGCACAACATGCAAAATGTTGACATGTAAACCAATGGAGTAGCACCACAGAGCTATACTGGAAGCATTGTAATGCTCCTAGTTGATTTAGGGACAAAAGGTCAGGCATTGCGACCCTGCAACAATGTCATGGCGCTAGACATTATTGTCTTCACATAAATAGTGGAAAAGTGCTGACACACTAAATAAAATTCAATTTTTGTTAATTTCCTAAATTAATAGAAAACTCATATCATTGTCTTACATGCCACATCAAGTGATTTTTAAAATAGGAAAGGGTGAATTTTTTGTGATTTAGCTAACCATGGAGAATTTTCTAAAAGTTCTGTCGAACTAGTTGGAAGTGAGGATCTTCATGCCCTATAAGAGCAAAATAAGTGGTCAGGGATAAAAATTACTAATCCCATGACCTAGAAAGGTTATTACTTAAACTCGTTTCACACAATTGAACCCAACTAGAGGAACATAAACTTGCATCCATTACACTACAATAAGCATGGTGCATTAAAAACAATTTATAAGAGATAATATTCTTAGATATGCCTTTGCATAGGAACACCATCAGCAGTGTTGCAAATATATGCTATAGAGTACCATTTCGTTTCTCTATGAGAAATGACACAATGCTCGGGCAGTTAGGCTAAAGGTTTAGGGCCACAATGTTGGAAACAACTCAACAACTCTCAATCCATTTGAGCTAATGGACTAGGCCACATCTCTTGGCAAAAAAAACACACAATCTTTGGGCTACCATGTTAAGAACAACACCGTGGTTCTTGGTAAAGAAAACTTAGGGACTGGTGGCATGGCACTGAAAACAAAGTTGTGATTATATGTCAATCAAAAGCACAACATCACAACTTCACAAAAGAAATACGAAGGCTTTGTGTGAAATAATAACATAATGTTGTAGTGCTACAGAAGAAGTGGAGCGGTGCTAGGCTAAAAAATGGTAGAGCGTCGTGTCGTTTCTTGAGCAACATCGCAGCACTAGGATTAAACATGATGCTTTTCTCACTTGGTCACTAGGAGGGTTAACAAGAAGCCACCTAACGTAAGGAGTTTTTTCTAACAACATCTTAGCCCTAGCACTTTAACAACCACCTTGGGGTTCTAAAGAGAGAAAAAGTGGGAATGAGTTGAAGAATACCTACATACACAAAGGTTGTAGTGGTCTCTAGCTCATCTCGCTCTATTACTGCTTTGATTTTTCCCTACCCTACTCCAGCTAGGAATCGAGTCTCCACCAGTAAGAAATATGCTAGGGATTGAGAAAGGGTCTGGAGGAAGAGCACTCAACCCTCACATACTCAAAAAAGGTCTACCAAATGCTCAAGAATCGGATCAGTGCCCAATAAGACAAAAATCTAAAAATAAGGCAGTGGAGAGCTTCCCCTTTTTTAGGAAAAATCTAGGCACATCAACGCGCTATATGTCCACTAAAATGTTGTGCTTCTGATGTTTCAGAGCCATATTGATCGACCAAATTATGGCCCATCCCATCACGCTGCCATGCATTGAAGAGTGCACTGTCATTTTGTCCAACATTATGGCGCTAAATAACATTAGTGTCATGGCACTGTTGACGTAGTGATGCTACGTCAATGCTCATCACTCCAATTAAGAGAAGATGCATCTCACATGTGTTAGTCAGCATGTTTGTCATCTGACACTGCATTTTGGCCTTACTAATGTAGTTTCCTAGCACTGTTGATAAGTTGACCAAATCATTACCTAGCCTATCATGAGCCACCCTTAGAATTATGTTGTTGACTCTATATGACATGTGTGGCACCACGACTCTAAGAGTGGGAGTCGCATGGCTCATGCTAAGAAAGTAGTGGTCAAGGTAAAAATCTTGATGTTACAATGCCCAATGCACCACACAGTAGTGCTATCAAAAGGAAGAAGACGCTATCAAAAGACTCAATAGTGTTGTCGATCAACACCGTAGCACCAACCCAAAACTCGATAACCTCCATGCCAAGTTTCTATGCTGCGGCGCTATGAAAACATTGTTGTGTTGTTTACAATGGTGTAGCGGCTCTGGTGGACAACATTTTTGCTCCAACCTTGAAATTCAAGAGGTTCTTAGAAGGGGATCTCAATGTCGAGGCGCCTAGGATTTAATGCAAAAATGTTATCAAAGGACATTGCAATGTTGCAGAACTAATCATAAAAATCACAAGCTTCTCTAAAATACAGAGCATAAAACCTCGATTCCAAGACTTTTGTGCTACGGTTTTAGAGGATGGTGTAATGGCTCTATACAATAGCATTGTAGTGTTAGGCCCAAACCACATGTGCATTAGACATAGGCGATTAAGCAAAGGTCATAGAAATTATACATTTTAATGAATAAGAGATTGAACATGAACAAATAATAGGAAATCATAATCATAATGAGTCCAAAATATAAATAATGATGTAATGCAAGGAAAACTCCCTCAAATGCTCCCAACATCAAAATCATTAAAAAAAACAATAGATGAAATAATAAAAAAGCAAATACCTTATAAAATTTCATTGGAGTGCTTCTGGAATAGTCTCCATTGTTGTCGTCGTCATCTCCGCAACATGTCATTCTGCTCGACTTCGCACTCAAGTAGAACTAATAAGGGGGGAGGTTCACCATGGTCGAACTCGAAATACCAAGTAAACATTTATGCATGGTAGGAGAACCTTAGGTGATGATGTTGTTCCAAGTGTTTGAGTCAGAGGCATGTGGACTAATCCAAGTAATCTATCCTCCACCTTTTGGAGGATAATTTGCCATGGAGCTCTTGCACTTGCTCGACAATGGAATTGAAATTAGAAGATGAAACACTTGTGGGGAAGTTGGAATGTGTTCCCTTGTGCTCTTATTGGGTCAAACAATTTTTTCATAATGGTATGCTTAAGGGCTAACTACTCATTTTTCCTCTTTCTTAGCACACCCACTTTCATTCAGAGAGTGTAAATCAATGAGGGATGGTTGATCTCAACTGTTGTGCTACCATGATTCATAGATAAAATAGAAGACATGATTACAGGACTGACATCAATCATGAATTATATTTTGTATTGAAAAATTGAGGGCACATGTGTTGGAAACATCTTGATGGATATGAAAAAGTGTCAGACTTTGAATTTAGTGATAAGGTCTCTAACAGGGAAGTTGATGATCTTCCCTTCTTTCTCATTCCACTAAGCCCAAGTGTTTAACCTACTCAAATATCAGAACATCTCATCAAAATCAAGCCATTTGTCAAGAAACACGGTTTACTAGCCAACTTCATAATCTGATAAATAGTATATGACATTGATCGACCCACTTCCCCCTCACATAAGTCCTATAATCTTGATGTCCTGACATGAATCCACAATTTAAGGAGAATAAGTTGTCATTGAAGAAAGTTTTTTTGCAAATGGAAAGTCAACTGCAGAGTCAGGGTATTGCTATAAGAAATATTAAGAACCAATTGGGGCAGATTGCCAACTCGCTTAGCAATCGACCTCAAGGAACTCTTCCTAGCAATATCGAGATTAACCCTAAGGAAAGAGTAGTAAGAATGTCAAAGCTGTGAAGTTAAGGAGTGGAAAAGAGTTAGAAGATGTAATTCAGAAGAATCTTAAGTTGGAGAAAGAGCATTCAAAGCCTGAAAAACCTAAGGAACATATTCCCAAGGAATTATAGAAACCAGTTTCACCAACTCAGACTAACTTAGAAAAACCTCCACCTCCTTTTCCTCAAAGACTACAATAGAAAAAACTAGATCAATAATTTTTTAGATTTTTAGAAGTTTTTAAGAAGCTAACAATTGATATTCCTTTTGCTGAGGCTCTGGAGAAAATGCCAATTTACATAAATTTCATGAAAGAAATACTTAAAAAAAAGGTAAGTTTAGAGATTATGAGGCAGTTGCACTCAGTGAGGATTGCAATGCTATCATTCCGAAGAAGCTTCCTAAAAAACTTAAGGATCATGAGAGCTTTACTATCCCTTGTGCAATTGGAGAAAGATTTTATTGCAAAGCTTTATGTGATCTTGGAGCAAGCATAAACCTTAAGCCATTATCTATCTTTAGAAGGTTAGGATTAGGAGAAGTATCTCCTACTACTGTAAAACTTCAACTGTTCAATCGATTGATCACTTGTCCAAAAGGGGTTAATAGAAGATGTTCGTGTTAAAGTGGATAAATATATTCTTCTTTATTGATTTCATTGTATTAGACATTAAGGAAGATAAAGAAATTTTCATTATACTAGATAAAACCTTTCTAGCCAGTGGATGAGCACTGATAGATGTGAATAAAGGTGAATTAACAATGAGAGTAAATGATCATGAGGTAACTTTCAATCTATTAAAATATATGAGTATCCTTCTAAACGAAATGAAGATGTGTGTTTTCAGATGAATTTAATTGATTATTTGTGTAGTAACAATTTCTGAAAAAATTATAAAATTAAATCAGTAAAGCAAGCTTTGGATCAGGGGATTATTTCAGACTTTCAGGATGAATCTGCTTTATTGATTGCTGATAATTCAAAAGTTTACAGGAGCTATTTGAGATTTTTGATACAACAAAAAATAGTAAACCTTTTACTCCTTCTATTGAGGAACCCCTAAACTTAAAATGAAGGTGCTCCTCAAATAACTAAAATATGCTTACTTGGGAAAGTCATCTACATTACTTGTTATCATAACCTTAGATTTGACTCATTTGCAAGAGGAAAAAATGATGGAAACTCTGAGGAGTTGTAAGAAAGCTTTCCAATAGACCTCAGTTGATATTAAAGGGATTAGTCCCTCTATATGTATGCATAGGATCTTGATGGAAGATAATCATAAACCCTGGGAATAACTTCGAAGAAGATTAAATCAAATAATGAAGGATGTCGTTAAAAAGAAAATTTTAAAATGGCTAGATGCAAGTATCATTTATCTTATATCAGATAGTGCATGAGTTAGCCATCTTTATTGTGTTCCTAAGAAAGGAGGAGTGACAGTGTCTGTTAATGAACATAATGAATTAATTCTAACTAGACATGTCCTTGGGTAACGCATATATATTGATTATCGATTCTGCCACTAGGAATGATCACTTTCTTTCACCTTTTCTAGATTAGATGTTGGATAGGCTAGTCGGTCATCCATATTTTTATTTTTAGATGAAAATTTTGGGTATCATCAAATACCTATAGCTCTAGTGGATCAAAAGAAAACAACAATCACCAGTCCTTACGAGACTTTTACTTACCGTAGAATATTTTTTGGGTTATGTAAGGCACAGACAACATTTTAATGGCATATGATGTCAATTTTTTGCAACTTAACTGAGAAAGTGATAGAAGTTTTTATGAATGATTTATCCGTGTTCAACCTTACATTTGACTCTTGTCTGGATCATCTTGCGTAGGTGCTAAAATGCTGTGAAGAGACTAACGTTGTTCTCTATTGGGAGAAATATTAATTTTTGGTCTCGGGAGGAGTTGTTTTAGAACATAAATATTTGAAAAAGGCATGCAAGTAGACCCAATGAAAGTACAAGTTATTGAAAAAATGCTACCACCCACTAATGTGAGGGGAGCTCGAAGTTTTCTTGGACATGCTGGATTTTATTGACAATATATAAAATATTTTTTAAAAATTGCCAAACCTCTATGTCTTCTCTTGGAAAAGGATGTCCCATTCAACTTTGACTAGGAATGCTTAAAGGCCTTCAACACTCTGAAAGAGAAGTTAGTCTTTGCTCTAATTATTGTCCCATTTGAACCAATGTGCGAAGCAAGTGACTATGTCATTGGAGCAATTTTAGGACAACAACATGATAAGTTATTTAAGGTTATATACTATGTCAATAAGATTCTTAATAAAGCTCAAATTAATTACACTACTACTGAGAAGGAGCTTTTGGTGATAATATACGCTTTTGATAAATTTAGATATTATCTGATTGAAACTAAATGCACTGTTTACTCTAACGACTTTGTTATTCGATATCTAATGTCAAAAAAGAATGTCAAGCCCTAATTAATCAGATCAGTCCTTTTAATGCAAGAATTTGATATTGAATTAGTAGATTAGAAAAAATCTGAAAATAAAATAACGAATCATTTATTAAGACTTAATCATGGAAATTCTTGTGCTTATGAAGAAGATATTAATGAGAATTTTTTTAATGACTAAATATTAGCTATTACTGAATGACATATTTCATGGTATACTGGCATGGTTAATTATATAGTTAGTAATATTACACCCTATGGTATGACATACTGACAACAGAAAAAGTTTATCCACGATGCCAACTATTATTTTTGAGATGAATCATATTTGTATAGAAAATGCAAAGAACAAGTAATGAGGGGGTGTATACCTATAGAATAAATCATTGAAATTATTTAGAAATGTCACAATCTTGAAATTGGGGGACATTTGGAGTTTATAAAACTACTTCTAAGATTTTACAATATGGATTTTACTAGCCTACTATATTTAGGGATGTGGCATATATATCAAGTCTTGTGATTGATGCTAGAGAGTTGGTGACTTTTCTGAGCACAATGAAATGCCCCTAATTTTTACTTTGGAAATTGAAATCTTTGATGTCTAGGGTTTAGATTTCATGAGACCCTTTGTACTTTTGTTTGGTTATATATATATATATATATTATGATAGCTGTGGACTTTGTCTCAAAATGAATTAAGGTAGCGGCTCTACCAAATTGTGATGCTCAAAGTGTTGCTAAATTTTTAAAGAAAAATATATTTAGTAGATTTGGGATGCCTAAAGTGATCATTAGTGATAGAGGGAGTCACTTTATAAATAGAAGAATTGAGACATTAGTTACTGAATATGGAATTAAACATCAGATTTCCACAGCATATCATCCCCAAATTAGTGGTTTAGTTGAAGTTTCTAATCGTATTTGGTAAAGCTTGTCAATTATAGGTCTACAAAACTGCATATAGAACATCCATTGGAATGTTTCCATATAGGCACATATTTGACAAAGCTTGTCAATTTCCAGTAGAATTGGAACATAATGTTTATTAGTTTATTTAAGAGTTTAATTATAATATGAAAGAAGCTGGTGAGAAGAGACTACAACAGTTAAATGAAATAGAAGAAATTAGGCAAGAATCTTATGAAAATGCTAGAATTTATAAAGAAAAAATTAAGAATGACATAATTGAAAGATTCATAGGAAGGATTTTGAGCATGGATAGAAAGTTTTGTTTTTTAATTCTCAATTAAAATTAATTTCCAGAAAAACTTAAATCCAGGTGGTCAGGACCATTTACTGTAGTAAAAGTTTATCCTTTTGGAGCTATTGATATTAAAGATCCTAAATAGAGAATTTAAAGTAAATGAACAAAGATTTAAACCCTATTTAGGAGGGAAAAGATCGCTGGTAAATGAGATTTTAATGTTGGGTCATCTCATGTAATATCTGGAATCGTCGGGCTGAGGACATTAAGCTAAGCGCTTCTTGGAAGACAACCCATGTTGTGTGGTTTGATTATGCTTTTTATTATTGTGATGTGGTTTGCTTAAATTTGAATATTAAAATTTGTGTTTGTTTTGATTGCAATTGTGTGACGTGAGATGTTGAATCCTTAGTCTTCTTGTATTGACTAGACTTTAGTATGACTATCGGAGGTAATAGAAATAACGTTATCATATATACCCTAGTTCTCAATTGAGCATAAGATTTCCCTAAGTCATGTTGAGTTTAGGCAAAGGGTGAGTCCATTTCACTTTTTTACTTCCCCTATTTCTGGCCTAGTTCTTCTTTTTAGTGGTTCAACTGACCAAGTATGAGAAGGGGCTAGAGCATGTTTCTTTTTATTGAATTGACAGAGATGCATACTTTATCTGGCAGGGTGACACTTAAGACTGTCAGTACATAAGCCGATCTCAATTGTATAGATGTTACCTAATCCGGAAGGTTCTCTTTAAAATTTTTATGCAAAACACATGTTAGCCATTGGAAAGAGATTTCGTTGGAAATTAGGCTATAAAAATGAAGATGTGATGAGAAGGGGGATGAGTAACCCTCATTTATCACCAATATAGGATTTTATGTTTGAACTTGTTTTGTGTGATTTAAGACTTTAGGAGGAGCAAATATTCTAAATCATATGACGGGGACCAAATCAGGGGCTTGCACATACGAGCTAGTGGCTCTGGCATTAAAAGGCTACAAGTCATATTGGCGCCTAGGCACCATAGTATTCGAGCACCAAGGTCCCAGACAGAAGAAGCAAGGCCTTGATGACTCTTGCGGCGCCTAGACACCACTCCCATCTAGGCTATAAATCTCCTAAACCAACTTTGTTTAGGTCATTTCTCGACTCCACCCCAACTCTCCTTTGACGATAGAGAGGCGATACCTAAAGCTTCCCAAATCTTTCATTTGTGCTTGATTTTTGAAGCTTTAGAGAGCGGAAATCATTTATATGAGGTAAATTCCACTTCGTAAGCTTGGTTTTTCTCCTTCATGATTTTAGGTGATTTGGAGATTTCTTGGGGAGTACTTAATTTAGCCCATAAATTTCATATTGTGTGCATTCACCATCACTTTCTACCCCATTCATGTGTATTCCCATCATCTTTACTCTTTCATGTCTCCAAAACCAAAGGCGGAAAAGGCAGTTCTTCGTTTGACAAAAAGAAATTATAATCTCCAAAGCTCAGGAGCGTTACAATGATTATTTGGTAACGAAGAAAATAATCTTCAAAAGAGGATTCATTAATCTTGGGGGCCTGATTGAAAATATAATTTTTAAAAAGCATTAGGAGAAGTTTTGTTATAATATCCTCGTTGTTGTGGTTTCTATAGTTAAAGAATTTTTTGCTAATCTACTGGAAGCTACTGATGGGTCTGTTTTTAAGAGAGAAATCTGTGGGCATTTCATGTTCACGTATTAATGCCTTATATTCTTTGAAAGATGTCCCTAATTGTTACTATTCAAGTTGTACCCCCACCGATGCATTCTTGGATATGCTTATCTATGAATTAGCCGGTCGCAAAGGAGTATGGAATGTTAAAATGGAATTAAAACTAACTTTCTTGCTAAGCAAATAGGTGGAATATCTCGTGCTTGCATTATTTTATTTCTTCCAAATTGCTTCCTTCTACAAATTTGAGTAGAGTAAATACAGATCAGGCTTTATTAAATCTCTATATACAATAGTTGAAACCCATTGATATTGGTTCCATAATTTAGTATTCTATCATAAATACCTCTCATGAGGGAACTACAGTTGGTTTGGGGCATTCCTCTACTAAAATTCCTTTGTGTCAGTGTGCTGGAGTACCTTCTAATAGTAAGGAGGAGATACTTCATTCCTTAAAGCCAATCTCTAGTAAGAAAATAGGATTATATAGGAGAAATACAGTTTTCAAAAGAGGTAAACAATATGGTTTTCACCAGCCTCCCGCTTCCATTCCTTACAACCCTTCTCCTTCTTCTCTCAAAAAAATATTTGAACAACAATACATAAAGTAGAGGATAGCACTTTTATTTTGAATGGTGAGGTGTAGAGATTGACTGAACATTGCTCGTATTTAGATTGACAGTATAAATGCCAATTTGATTTCCATGCCAGTTTCTATACGGCGTAGCTAGAAATGTATCAGAGGAACCAATGGATTGGCGAGGAAAACTCAATGGAGTTCCCAAATTGTCCTCTGTACCAACTGTATGAGCAGTGCCAATCAATGAAGGAGGATTTAGAGGAGCAAGAATCTGAGGAGGAGGAAGATTCAAACGAAGATGAAGAGGATGTGGATTAATTTTATATAGTTTTCTTATTGTTATATTCATGAATGTACTAGACTATTTTTTTTGTTATTTGCTGCTACTACTATTGCACTCTCTTATTCAATATATATATATATATATATATATATATATATATATATATATATATATATATATATATATATATATATATATATATATATATATATATATATTTGTGAGCTCTCTTATATATATGTGGAAATCTTTAGAATTTCTTTAAAGTAAATTTAGTTCACCCCTGTTAGCTTTGATATATGTGTTACCGCTTATAAGTGTACTAAGCTTAAAACTGTTAATTCTGTGATAGACACATGCTGTAAGAAGTATGTTTGTGAAAGTTTTCCCTTCTTAAATTTATGTTTTAAATTGTGTTATATGGTAAAATTAAGTTTGGGGGAAAAAAACACATTTTAAAAGCTTAAATTTATTTGTCTTCAATACATATATTTGAACTATTATATTTTTAAATTTGAGGAATGTGGAGTTAAATAATATTTACTGCAATTTTTTAGAAAGGAAAAAAATAGTTTCTTTATCTTACATTCTATGTAAATGAAACTAAACTAGAGATAAGATAACTTGTAATTCAATAAGTAGAAAAAATGAATTGATTATTTATTTTTGAAAAGAATTATATTTTAAAAATTAGTTATTCTTAGATATATATTTTTTAAGAAGGTATTCTTAGATATATATTTTTTAAGAATTGAGTCTCTACAAAATCTTTTTTTTAGCAAGTACTTATTAATTTTTCACAAGCCTAAAAAGTGAAGGGATGTGGTAGGTTCCATTTTAAGGAGGTGATAGTGGAATTCAAAATTAGTAAAAGGGCATCTAGTTATAATAATCCTCCTAAAGTTATGCTAAGGATTAAAATATACATCCTAAAGCAAGAAAAATGAAAAAAAAAAAGAAAAAGAAAAAGCTAAAGTGCAAAGATAAGAAAGGAAGAAAATATTGAAGGAGGAGAAGCTTGAGGAGAAGCCTTATCAAAAATTGGTTTCACTATACCCTTTTTAGAGTTGAAGCTTTATTGTATTCCTAAGCTTGCTTGTATTTTTTGTATACTTGTAAATATTTTTAAGTAGAGAGCTTAATTCTACTTTTTTATCATATAAGGTACCATAACTAACAAGTATTAATTGCTTTTTAAAATAACAAAAGAATTCATATTTTCTTAGTTGAGTGCAAGGTTTTTTATATTCTAGGACTACACTTATTTATTAGAGTTAACCTAAAGATACACTATGAATTTTCTGAGGCAAAGTTGTTGATATTTTTAATGAAAACCACTCCCTCAAATTAAATTAATTTGATATTAATATTCTAGCGTTACTTGAGGACTAGTAACTTTTAAGTTTAGGGGATTTAGATGTGTGAAAAGATTGCATGAATTCCTTCAATTTTTGCACATCTTTTTGGATGAAATTGAACTTTAAAGAAAGGTATTTTAATGTTTTTCTTGCAAGTATAACAAGTATTAGGAGTGGAGCGAATTGGAAGTGACATGGTGCAAAAATGAGGTGAAATGGAGCAAAAGGCAATATAGTGGGTTGGGGCCTTGGTGCCAGACTCTTGGGGCGCCTAGGTGTCAATTCCAATCCATAAAACTTGAGGGGATAGTGCCTATGTGCCAGCCACTGGGCACCAAGGCCTCAAATGTGAAGGTCAAGGCCTTGGTGTGAGAATAGTTGGGAGTTTGGGCATCATAATCAACCTGGTGCTGTTACAGCAGTTCGACCCACCTGTTTGAAGCGTCATTTGGGCGTACCAGAGGAAATTTGAACATAGGATATTAAAGGCTATTTAAAAAGAAAGACTTGAAGACTTTTAAAGAATTTTAAAAAGAGAGTTGACAAGGATTTTTTGAAACCTCTTTGGAGAAAAAGACTTAGGGAAGTTCCATTGATTAAGAAAGAGATATCTTCAGAGTGGAAGGCTTGCACTAGGCTAGAGAGAGCAAGTCTAGAGTAGAGAATTGGTGAGGATCTAAGTGTTAAAGTGAGAGGAGTCTATAAGAAAGCAACAAAGGCATTTTTGGAGCATTCTCAAGGCGGTATTGAGGGAGAGAGATAAGTATTATTGTGTTTAAGTCCTGTATTTTTCTATAAATACTTTGATATGTGGATTCTCTTGGTTTCAATGAAGTCTTGTGGTATTTTCTATGTTTTCTGATTAATATCCTCTACCTTTCCTTGAGGTGATGTAGTAGGATGTTTAGGAATGTGAAAATGATTTTAAATTATCTTTAATCTTTTAATGTAATGATTTTCTTCAGGTTTTCATTTACCTATCATTATGGCCAAATGATTTGTTAAAATCTATTGTGGATCCATAATTACTTGAGAGAACTATGACATGAACAATTAGGAAGATCGCGTTGAACTATATGGCATGAAGCAAAAGTATACTATAGCGAGATGCAATTAGATAGTGAAATGATCATTGATGGGTTCAAAGAGGGGCTTATGGAATTAAAGTCATTTTAACCAAACTTTTTTATGCAGTCAGGAGAAGGTAAAAAAGAAAATTACTTCTATTTGTCACTAGCCATATTTCAATTTGCATTTTCTCATTTTCTACACTCCACTACTATCACTGCAAGGGAAGGTAGCTTTATCACTTGGTTATGACCTATTCAAGTAGGATAATTAGAATTTCTACAGGAGTAAACTTTAAACTTATTTGCATTGCAGTAGGGACTATTAACACAACTTAAGTTTATTTAAATTCCAAACCAAGGATGAATTAAGTAGGCTGGAATCTTTTCCTAAAATAGTTCATCCTATTTCTCTGTGGGATCAACATTTCAGACACAAAATAATTTGATACTACTTTGACCATGCATTTGCATAATCCACCTAAGCGCTAAAGCATTTGCTAGGTTAAAAAGCAAGATGACTGCCTATCTTATGGCTTGCAAAAATTTCTCATATCCTTGCTTCAATATAACACCCACTACACCACACCACCACCAGGCTTAGCGAAACCTCGTTTAAGGATGATATTGTGATGGAGAAGGGAATCAACATACCTTTTTACCACTTTCGTGCTAATATATTATGCCTTTTCATATTCCTCATCACCAGGTGTCAGTCACTAGTTCTTTGATGTCTTTGAAGGAGCACCTTGCAAGCTGAGACTAGTAAATAATGAAGGGAAGGAAAAAAAACCACAAAAATTTGATCGTTGAAAGCTCCAAACATGAAAAATATAAGACTTCATGGTGCTCCAATGTTGGGTGATGGAATCTCAATTTTAGACCCTTGTGAGACCCACAATTCCACCAATTTATATCCGTTATGCGTAGTCATTATACATTTTATTAATTGAACATCATGACGATAAGCATAGAATGGTGACACTATTCCTTTGACTTGGTTAACATCATTGATCTGCCAACAATTGAATTTAAAGTCTTCATGTGGCACTTTAGCACCTAGTCTTAGGGTCACGATGTCATAATGGCACCTCACATTCAAAAAAATATGTAACTGTTTACCCACAGGTCATGACACTGTGACGTTGCACCTTATTTAAGGAATCTAGGGTGTGGTGACCCACTAGATGAAAATTTAAATCCCAAGGGGTAGGAATAAGTACACTGGCATTTGAATGAGCACAAATTAATGTCACCAAAGGACCCCTAATAAGCATGTTTCATTAATAAAAACACATTATGCTTGTTGGCAAGTGTGGGCAACTATTAGAAGACCATCACCAAGTGCAGAGAGTTTTGAGGGCTATCCTAGAGCTTACAAAAGCTCTAAAAATCCAATTCCAAGTTAGGATAAGGTAATCTTATCATCAATTGAGAATGATAAAGGATGACATGCTTAGAAAAATCATATTATGGGAGTCCAAACCAAAATAAACATGAGGCATTAATTGGTTAGATAAAAAGATGTGTCATTCTCAGAAAATGTTCTCACAGGTGACCATTTGGGTTCCAAACCAAGCATCGATTAAAGAAAACTTAGAAAATTCATGCCACATATGATTGAATTATGATGGGTACCTTGCTCAAGTCGCTCGATTGATTAATGAAATGATATATTAGAAAAGATACATTATAACACATCCAAGTGAGTGTCAAAAATCAAACACCTGTTGAAAAATTAAAATGTCATTAAATTACCTAATAGGAAAAGAATTAAACAATAATCAAAGCAAACACCTTTAAGAAGTCTTGTTGCGAAAGATCAAACTATGAACTGCACCTTGCTCACCTCAGCTGATCAACTAATGTAATAATGTTTAGAAAATATATGTTGCCAAACATTTGTTAAGGATTATAAATATTGAAAACATAAATTCTATTGAAAACCCAGATGGGTAGAAAACTAAACATCGGTCAAGGAAACAAACTTGAAAAAATTGTGTAGCAAAAGATTAAATTATGGTAGGCACCTAGCTTACATCAATTGATCAACTAATATAATGAACATTTAGGAATGGTACATTACAATACATTCAGGTGGTTGTCAAAACTAAACACCTAGTAAAGGCGGAGTAGCAATCTTAAAAAGGTAAAATGCTACTGAACAACTAGATGGGTAGAGAACCAAATATCTAACAAGACAACATACTTAAAAAGGTAATGTTGCAAAAAGATCAAAATATGACGGGCACCTGACACATGTCAGTTGATTGACAAATGTAAAAATATTTTATAAAAGGTACATTTCAACATTGCTAGGAGGGCATGAAAAATCAAACACCTACTAAAAATGAGAAGGGATCTTGAAAAAGTAAAATGCTACTAAACAACCAGAGGGGAGAAGAACCAAACATCAGTCCAGATAAAAAACTTGAAAAGGCCATGTTGTAAAAGATCAAACTATGTCAAGCACTTAGCCTATGTTAGTTGATCAGCTAATCTAACGATCTTGGAATAGATACATTACTCCACAACTAGGTGGGTGTCAAAAAATAAAAACCTATTGAAGAAGAAGAAGTGATTATAAAAAGTAAAATTCCACTAAAATCCCAATCTGAAATAAACATGAGTATTCTATTGGCTTGTTCAAGTTAGTGTTGGACCAAGGACATCAATCTTGCCAGGTAAATGTATCCCTTGAGCTCTTAGCACAAATAACACCACCGAATAATAATATTTATACACCTAAAATATAGTGTTTTTATACATATTTTTATACTTATTTTTGAGATATTGTGCTTTAATGAAAGGTATTTGTGTGTTTTTCTTTCAAGTGCAATCAAATGGATGAAAAATGTTAAAAGGAGTGAAAAAGGGTCAAATTTAGAGAAAAAATGAAGAAAGGTGCAAAATTGAACTAGGGCGCCTAAGAACCAGGTATCCCTCGCTTAAGCGCCAGAAGTAGTTATTTGATGATTCATTGAATTGAGATGAATTTTTGAAGAAGCATTTGAAGCAACCCTTGGTAAAAACTTGGGAAACATCTCATGAACACAAAAATTCATTCAATTAGCTTTTGAGGAGGCAACTTCTAGAAGATTCATTGAATGGAGACATATTTTGAAGGGACACCAAGACACCTGTTGGATTTTTATTAAAGAAGACTTGAATCATCAAGAGAAGAGGCCAACCAACCATCAGATTTTACATTAATCATCCATCCAAGTAACCGCCGATGTCGTCATCCACTTTCTTTTTATTTTGATTATTAGTTTGTATTGTGAGTGAAGGAAGAGAGTTCAAAGCAACATAAAGACATTTGGTGGAGAGGATTTGAGATAAGTGTTTATCATTATGACTGCACTTGGTTTTAATCAAAATTTCTTGTTTGTGTGCATAATTTCTACTTTTAAACTCATGTGTGGTTGTGTTTTCTCTATGGATTCTGAGTAGTTTCATTTATTTTTTTCCTTAAAATGATAAGTGATTAAGTATTTAAAGGATGTTGTATGAAGTATTAGACTTCAATGTTGGAAGAAGTTGTGATGATTTGAAACCTTGCACTTCATTTACTTCTTGATTTTGCCAATTAAGATGTTAATACCTGTTGTGAGAACATGTAAGATCCAAAATGGTATTGTCTCAGTCAACAAAGGGTTATAATCACATATTTATTTTATGAATGATATTGTAGTTCATGGGGTTGAGTGTAAATAAATAGGAAAATAAACTTTTCAAGGGTGTAGAATTAGAGGACTTTAGAGTGACAGACTAAAGCCCCCAATTTGATTTATAGTTTTAGGTTTTCATACAAGATGTTAGCCCCCAAGTGGAGGGAGAAGAGGGACTCTAGAGTGAGAGCTAGTATCTTACCTTCCTAACCGACCTTCAAGACTATTCATACTACATATTAGCCAATGTTCTTTATAGCATCTCTAGTAAGTGTAAAGAATATAATTGTTCCTATTTGACACAACACATTTAGCATACTTCCACAACATAATTTTTATACTTATTACTGATTCATTATAAGCAAAAAAGATATTTTATTTATATAGTCTTCATCTTGCAAATATTTAGTTAAGTTAATTAGTTGCTTACTTTATTTACACAAATCAAAAATTATAAAAAGAATCAAATTTTCATTCATATTATAGCCTCTTAAGTTTAAGTAAGAATATTTTGCAAAGTAGATTTTTTTCATCTATACTTTCTAGTTTCTTAAAGTGCATATTGTTAATCTCCCTGTGGGTTCGATATTCGAGGCTTAATCAAAAAGTCTCATATTACTTGATAATGATACGTATACTTACGTAGTATCCCAGATTTAAATATTATAATTGTAATTTTATTTGTGTCATAAGGGAAAACTTACTTAGCTTTTGCTTTGGATAAATTTTTTGACTTTTTTGCAAATTAAGAATAATTATTAAGGAAATTAAACACATACTCGTATATATCGCATTTTACATCTATACAGAAGAACCAGCATCAAGTTTTTGGCGTCATTGTCAGGGAGTTAAATTACAGAAATTTACAAAATTTTCAAAAGAGTTTTTAGAAAACAAAAATTTCTACTTTTATAAAGTCTTATTTAAACTTTAATATTTATTATAGGAATATTATAGTGTTGTTTTTATATATTGAGTTCTTGTTTGTGTGTTTTTATTTTATTTTATTTTATATGTATTTTATAATAATGTATGCGTATTTAGGTTTCACAGGACTTGTGTCTTACGATTCTGAATTAGAAAGAACTATTAGAAAAATTAAAAAATTAAAAAATAATGAAAATTTTCAAGAAATGACAAATCAAAATAATCAAAATGTTAAAGAATTTAGACCTTTAAGAGACTATGCAAACCCTATAGTGGATGAAATTCGTTGTAGTATTCAAAAATCCATTGTAGTGGCTAATTCATTTGAACTTAAGCATGTTATTATCCAAATGGTATCAAATAATCAGTTTGGAACAGCACCAACTGAAGATCTAAATTTACATCTTGCTAATTTTCTAGAATTGTGTGCTACATTTAAATATGATGATGTATCAAATGATGCTATTAGACTAAGATTATTTCCTTTCTCACTGAGGGATAAAGCTAAGATATGGTGACATTCATTATCACCTGGATCTATCAGAACTTGGAGTGATTTAGCACATAAAGTCATTGCTAAATATTTTCCACAATAAAAAAACTGCGAAGCTTAGAAATGATATTACATCTTTTTGTCAGTTTGAAGGGGAATCTATTTATGAAAATGAGAACAATTTAAAGAACTCTTAAGAAAGTGTCCACACTATGCTATACCATATTGGTTAATAATTCAAACATTTTATAATAGATTAGCTGGATCTCTTAGTTCTATTATTGATGTTGTTGTTGGTGGTTCATTGATGTCAAAACCAATTCATGATGCTTATGCTTTAATTGAAGAGGTGGCTACAAATAATTTTCAATGGTCTCCTAAAAGGGTAAATCTTAAGAAAGTAGTCAATATTAATGTAACTGATGCTTTTGCCAAGTAAGCAAATCAAGTTGCTGCAATTTTAAGGAAGTTAGACCAATTTGGAATGAATTTTTCTTAACCAATTTTCATGATTGAATAGGATTCATTAAGCCATATGGTAGATTATCAAGCATCATTAGAGACTTTGAATGTCTTAAATAAGAAACAAAATAACCCATACTTAAATTATTATAACCCAGGTTGGAAGAACCATCCTAACTTTAACTGGAATAATACTTCGGGTGGTAATAATCAGCAATGAGGGAACAATCAAGTAAACACATTAGGAAATTAGAACAATCAAGGGAATAGTAATTGTAGACCTACGTATCCTCTAGGTTTTAATAATAATCTACAATTTAAGGAGAAGAAGTGGTGTTACAAATGAGAAATCAATTACAAAGTCAAGGAGCAACAATTAGAAATATTGAGACACAGTTGGGACAAATAACAAATTCATTAAGTAACAGATCCCAAGAAACACTTCCTAATAATACAGAAGTAAATTTGAAAGACCAAAATAAAGAGCAAGTAAAAGCTGTTCAACTTAGAAGCGGAAGAGAAGTGGAAGGTAGAGTCAAAAAGAGATTGAAGTAGAGAGAGAAAAGATTGAAGAACCAGAAGAGAATGCTCCAAAAGGTTTAGAAAGACCTATTTCTCTACTTAAAGTTGATTTTGAAAAACCACCACCTCCATTTCCTCAGAGGCTTCGACAACAAAATTTGGAGAAGCAATTTTCAAAGTTTCTGGAAATTCTTAAGAATCTTACAATTAATATTCCATTTGTTGAAGCTCTAGAACAAATGTCAAACTATGTAAAGTTTATGAAGGATATTCTTAATATGAAAATGAAGTTTGAAAATAATGAGACTGTTGCACTTAGTGAGTAGTGTAGTGCTATAATTCAGAAAAAGCTTCTTGAAAAGCTTAAAGATCCTGGTAGCTTTACAATTTCATGTGCAATAGGAGACAGATTTTATGGGAAAGCTTTATGTGATTTAAAAGCAAGCGTCGACTTTATGCCATTATCAATATTTAAAAGATTGGGATTAGGAGAAATCTCCCCTACTACTGTAACTCTATAGCTAGCTGATTGTTCAATAACATATCCTAAAGGAGTTATAGAAGATGTCCTAGTGAAAGTGGATCAATTTATCTTTCCTATTATTTCATTGTGCTAGATATGGAGGAAAATAAGGAAATACATATCATTTTGGGGAGACATTTCCTAGCCACTGGAAGATCAATGATAGATGTGCAGGAAAGAGAATTAACTATGTGCGACAATAATATTTCCAAATCAATGAAATGCCCTGCAAAAGGTAAAGATGAAGAATGCTTGATGCGTGAAAACTTGAGATTAAATTAATAATAAATATGCAATGTAACCCAAACAATAATGTAACTTTAATGAAAATAATTTATCTTTAAAACTTCTTTTAAACTCTCAATTCCCTTCTACATATAACACAAGTATGCATATCATTCAGGTAATACATGGCTCTAATGGAGTCCTAGATATCGATCCCACAGGGAAGCTAGAAATATATATAAGCTAGTTATTAATATTATATTCTTAAGTTAAAATAAAAATAAAAATAAAGTAAAGTATGAAGTTTGAAGTTAAACAACTCAAGTGAAATATTACTAAATATGCAGATGTACGACTACAACAGTTAAGTTAAACTAAATGCTAAACTTTCAAAAGTAAAATTGCTTAAATAAAATAAAGGTTTTTGTTGATGAAAATTTCAGGTATGAGAAAATACCCTTCCCCTTTACAATGAAATTATGGCTTGTAAGGAAATTGAAATCATATGAAAAATATATTTAAAAACTGTTTTGTGCCAAATAGGAGTAATCATATTATGTACCCTCTTTCGAGCACTATAAAGAACATTGACTAATCCAGAGTTTGGTCCCTAATTTTGTGGTTAGGCTGGGAGGATACCTACTGTCACTCTAGAGCTCCCACTACTCCCTCATCTAAGGGCTAACATGCTCGCATTAGTTTCCAATCAATTGAACCAAATTGAGGATTCTAATCTGTCACCTTAAAATCTTCCAATTCTACATCCAACGAAGTTATTTCCTTATTTATTTGCAACTAATCCCATGGATGACATACTCCCCCAAGAAATCAAATTGATTCTCCGTTTGTTGTAGAAATCATATCCCCTTTTTAGTCCATATGTTTCTCAACACATTTTAACAATTCAATTGGCCAGATCGAAAAGTAAATGAAGATCGGAGTTCAAATCATGACAAATTATCTACATTTAAGACTGTAGAAAACAAAATCAATTCTTCACAAAACCATTTCTTCAAAGCAGGGAGAAGGATAAAGATTTCTACTTAAAATTCATGAGAAGGATACGATAAAACATGAACTTCATATTAAAAATAAGTTTACATATAAAAGAAATGAAAAATACAACTTATCTCACAATCCTTCCCAAGCAAATCCCAAGAAGTTCTCTCCAAACCTCTCTCTCTTTACAAGCACTCTCAATTCTCTCTTAAACGTGTAATGAAGAAGAAATCTCTCACCTTCCCTCTCCTCATACAACCCCAGAAGACAATCTCCAAGCCCTCGACTTTCTCTCTATCTCTTCCTCTTGGTTCTCACGCCACCTATCTTTTTTCGCCCCCCTCTTGAAGTTCTTCTCCAACTTGATTTCATTTTGGACTGCCTCCTCTAAAAAGAATTTCAATTTCCCTTCAAAATTCAAAAGTCAAACCTTTGAATTCAAAAGATGTGCCTCTCTGATCCAAGAGTCAAATCCCTTCAAAATCTTCCAAATTCTAGATGCATTGAATCACTCCATGGGATGTTTAGAACAAGTGTCCCTTCAAAAATTTGTGCAAAATTCATCTCAAACTACCTTAATTTGAAAAAGTCACACCTGACACATCATGCGCTAAACCCTAAAATGGTTGTTTTTTGCTCCAAATTTTGCTCCTTTTGCCATCTTTGCTCCAAATAACTAAAAATGATATACCTGCAATAAAAACACAAAAATACCTTTCTTTAAAGTGCAATATCACAAAAAATAGACATAAAAAAGGTACTTAAAATATTATATCATTTTTGTGTATCAATGCTATAGAATGAATGTGATAAGATATTTAAGTGAATATCATTTCAAAGAAACTTATGAAGAAAAATCTGAATTTAAAGAGTTGGAAAACAAATAAGAAGAGGAATTAGATCAATATGAAGATTTATATAAGGAAGATTTAAATTATGTTCATGAAAGCTTTGAAGTTTTGGACACGACAGAAAAAGATACATCTTTTTGTTCATCAATTAACAAACCTCATGAGCTTGAGTTGAAGTTGCTTCCTAAACATTTGAAGTATGCCTTTTTAGGTGATTCCTCTACATTATCTGTTATAACTTCCTTAAAATTAACTCTAGAAGAAAAGAGAGTTTGATGAAAACTTTAAAGAGTAATAGGAAAGCCTTTGGATGGAAATTGCTGATATAAAATGAATCAGACCTTCAATTTGTATGCATAGAATTCATATGGAAGAGAACTGCAAACCTAGGACTGATCCTCAAAGGCGATTAAATCCTATTATGAAAGGTGTTGTTAAGAAAAAAATTCTAAAGTGGTTAGATACTAGAATTATCTACCCTATTTCAGATAGTGCATGGGTTAGTCCAATTCATTGTGTTCCTAAGAAAGGAGGAGTGACTGTGACTTTGAATGAACATAATGAGTTAATACCAAAAATACAAGTCACGGGATGGTGAATATGCATTGATTATAGAAAATTAAATCTTACCACTTGGAAAGATCATTTTCCACTACCCTTTATAGATCTAATGTTGGATAGACTAGCTCGGCATAAATACTTTGATTTTCTGGATGGATATACTCGCTATCACCAATTACAAATAGCTCCCGAGAATCAAAAGAAACTACTTTTACTAGTATTTATGGTACATTTTCTTTTAGAAGAATGTCTTTTGGTTTATGTAACACACATGCTACATTTCAAAGATGTATGATGACAATGTTTTGTGATTTAATTGAAAAAGGGATTGAAGTTTTTATGCATGATTTTTTAGTATTTGGAACTTCATTTGAATCATATTTAGAACATTTATCAAAAGTTCTTAAGCTCTGTGAAGAAATAAATTTAGTCTTTAATTAGGAAATATGTCAATTTATGATAGTAGAAGGAATAGTGTTGGGAAATCAAATTTTAGAAAATTGTATGGAAGTAAACCCTGCAAAAATTCAAGTGATTAGGACATTCTGGATTCTACAAGTGTGAAGAAACTAGGAGTTGTTTAGGACATGCAGGATTCTACAGGTGATACATTAATTAGTTTTAAAAAATTGCTAAGCCTCTATGTCATTTACTTGAAAAAGATGTAATTTTTAATTTTGATAAAGAGTGCCAAAAAGATTTTGAATTATTAAAAGAAAAATTAGTCATTGCACCAATTATTATTTCATCAGATTGGGAAAAACCTTTTAAATTAATGTGTGATACTAGTGATTATGTTATTGGAGTTGTTTTAGGACAAAAGAATAATAAGATTTTCAAAGTTATCTACTATGCTAGTAGAACTCTTAATGAAGCTCAAATTAATTATACCACAACTGAAAAAGAGTTATTAGCAGTATTATATATTTTTGATAAATTTAGATCATACTTAATCGAAACTAAATATATTGTGCATACAGATCATTCTGCTATTAAGTATTTAATGAAAAAGAAGGAGCAAAAACCAAGATTGATAATATGGGTTCTTCTTTTTCAAGAATTTGACTTTAAAATAGTAGATAAGAAGGGAGCTGAGAATCAAACTGTTGATCATTTGTCCAAACTTGAATTAAAGAAACCACTCAATATTGAAAAAGAGATTAATGAACATTTTTCAGATGAAGAATTGTCCAATGTTAATGAGTGGTGTGTTCCATGATATGTCGACATTGTGAATTTTATTGTTAGTGATATTATACCCTATGGAATGACATACCAACAAAAAATGAACTTCTTATCTGAAGCCAAGACTTATTTTTAGGATGACCCATTTTTATATAAATAAGAAAAGGATCTGATTATTTGAAGATGTGTGCCTTTAGAAGAAACTTATGAAATTATCCAAAAAATTCATAATTCTGATTTTGGGGGAAATTTTGGTGTTGATAAAACAGTATACAAAATTTTACAATCTGAATTTTATTAGCCTACAATCATTAGAGATGATAACGCTTATATCAAAACTTGTGATTGATGTTAATGAATAAGCAACATTTCTAGGAGAAAAGAGATGCCCCTCAATTATGTGTTAGAAGTTAAGAAATTTGATGTTTGTGGATTAGATTTCATGGGTCCGTTTATACCATCTTTCAAAAATTTATATATGTTGTTAGGAGTAGACTATGTATCCAAATATATACAAGTTGTTGCTTTACCTTGAAGTGATGCTCAAAGTGTTGCAAAGTTTTTAAAAATTAATATATTTTGTAGATTTATGATGCTGAGAGTAATCATAACTGACTGGGGAAGTCATTTCAGAAATGCAATAATGGAGAAGTTATTAAAGAAATATCATATAAATCATAGAATTACTACGGCTTATCATCCTTAGATAAGTGATTTGGCTGAATTATCCAATCGTGAAATTAAAAGAATATTGAAAAAAATATGTGAATCCAACTAAAATGTATTGGTCAGTCAAACTTGACTATGCTTTGTGGGCTTATAATACTGCATATAGAACTCATATAGGAATTCCCTATACATGCTAATATTTGGGAAAGCTTGTCACTTACCTGTTAAACTTGAGCATAAAGCATATTGGGTCATTAAAGAGTTTAATTACAATTTAAAAGATGTTGATGAGAAAAGTTTATTGCAATTAAATGAGCTTGAAGAGATAAGAAATGAATCTTATGAAAGTGCTAAGAATTATAAAAAAAGGTGAAGATGTGGCAAGATAAGAGGATTCTTACTAAAAATTTTCAGCAAGGGCAAGAAGTTTTGCTTTACAATGCAAGATTAAGATTACTTCCAGGAAACTTAAGTCCAGGTGGATGGGCCCATTTGTTGTGATGAAATTTTATCCTTATGGAGCTGTGGATATCAAAAATCGTAAAACTGACAAAATATTCAAAGTGAATGGTCACAGGCTGAAATACTACTTTTAGGTTACAAACTTAAATTAAATATTTTTCTGATGTTGGGTCAACAAGAATAAGCACTGGTTATGTTAGAATGACGATGTTAAACCAAGCGCTCTATGGGAGGCAACCCATAGTTATCTGTGCGTTTGTTTTTATTGTTGTGTTGTTGTGCGCTATTTAGAAAATTTTGGTAGTATTTTTTATTATATATTAAGTTAGTGATTATTCTAAGACCTCTAAAGATGACTTAGTCACGTTAGAACGAGTATTTAGACGTTATGTTGACCTGTGCTAAATTGAGCCGCAACGCTTAAGCGCCAATATCCGGCGCTTAAGCGCGATAGTTAAAAAACATCTACGAATTTTGGTTTTGAGAAGTCTTAACCGAGATTTGGTTGGCTTGGACATGGGAGGCAACTCTAAGACATGCCAAGGAGTCTTGGGAAGAGTTTGGAGCCTATAAATAGAAAAGTTATGTAAGGACTTTTATCACAATTCAATTCTAACACTAAATTCTAAGTGAAAAAGAGAGGTTTTGGAAAAATGTCATCTTAGGAGAGTGATTTGAAGAAGGAGGAGGCAATGAGAAATAAGTTTATTAGTCAGAGTGCACAAGAGTTATACAACAGTTTCCTCGCCATTTGTATAAAAGGGATAGCGGACAAAATCACTAAAATTGAGGCTGGCGTGGCTTCAATTGAAGTAAAAGTGATGGAAGTTAGTATGCTTATGGATCATATGGGATGGCAAATTAAGATGTAGTTTAGCCATACCAATTTTATAGAAGAAGCGGACAAGGCTATGTATCTAAAGAACAAGTGGATTGAAGAAGATTCAACCAGAGTTATCAATCATCGTCTGTTCGTTCAGATATACATTCTGAAAGTTGAAGGATAGACTAATGAGAGGCTAAGATTCATTCCACCAACTGGAGAATGGAATTAAGTTCCTAGTTTAGTGTTTGTGTGTTTAGTTTTTATTTAATGTTAAGTGTGTTTAGTATGTTATTATGTTATAATTGTCTTGTGTTTGTATTAGGAGTTTTCTCATCCAAGACTATTTGGATTGAGAACCTATGTATTTGAAAATGTTTGTAATCGTTTAGGAATGAATATAAGTGTTTTGTTTTTGTGAAATTTTTTGTTATTTTGTGTTGAATCGAATTAATTAAGACTGGTGAATCTTGAGTAAGAGGAGAGTTAAGAGGGAGGGAAATAGTATATAAAGTGTTATAAGACCATGTAGGGTTGATTGACTTAGGCTAGGAGTGCATTTAACTTAAATAAAAAAAATCAAAATTTGTGCACTGGCGCCTAAGCGCCAAGACCCGCACTTAAGCACTGTCTAAACCGAGATACAGGTACCTAAGCGTCGAACCATTTGCACTTAAGCGCCAATTCACAAAAACTGGTTTGCGAACAGTTTTAAGTGCAAAATTGGTCCGAAAACACCATTACCAAACCTTGTCGTCGTCTTCAACCTCAAGATTTCTTGATTTTGGAGCTAGGGATTACCATATTTAAAGATTTATTAGAGATTTGAAGTAAAAATTGCTAGATTTGATGTCCTTGAGGTAAGCGCTTCACTTCTATGCAAAAAAATTTTATTTTTACCATGTATTTTGAGCACATTCATGAGCTATCCAAAAATCACAATTCATTGTGAAAATTTGAGAAAAATCTATGGAAAAGGCATGAATTTGTTATTTTAAGCTTTTAAGAGTTTAGTTAGTGATTTGGAGTTGAATGTGGACTTTATTTTAAATTTTATACATTTTTAGAAATGACACCAAGAATGAAGAGAAGGGGAAGGCTCCACTAGATTCAACTAAGTTTGTCAGTTCGAGAGCTCAGGATCGATATAATGATGCACTGTAATTAAGAAAATTGATTCATGAGCGGTGTTTTAAAAGTCTAGGAGCTGTTAAAGATTTGATTGTTCACCGCCAGAAGAAGTCATTCTGTTGTTTTTTTTGTTGTGGCAGTGGTTTCTGTTGTTCGGGATCTCTATTTGAATCTACTTGAAGCTGATGAAGAAGGAGTCATGGTGAGGGGGAAAACATTGTCTTTTTACCTGAGGTAATTAATCAGTTTTATCATATGCTCTGAGTACTTTGTGTTTTTATTCAAACTATAGTTCTATGGAAGAGGAGTTAGAAGAGATTATTTCATCTTTGATTGATGGAAGAGGGCTTTGGAAGATCACAAATGAGGGAAGAGTAAATTTTTCTGCTTAAAAGTTGAATGCCACTGTAAATGCATGGCACTATTTTGTTTCTGCTCGTCTGCTACCTACAAATCATCTTAGTGAAGTGAGTCGAGATCGAGAAACCTTAAACTATTGCATTCATCACTTCAAGCCCATTGATATTGGAGCTTTGATTCATGGAGTTATTACCAATTCTATCATCGCTGCTACTACTACATGTTTGGGATTCCCATCCTTGATCTTTTCTTTATGCGAGCAGGCAGGAGTTAGATTTGACAGCTCGGAGGAGATCTTACAGAGTGTGAATGTGAAATCTTATTTACATCATTCTATTTTTGGTTGGAGGGGTGGATTCTCCAGTAATTTTGCTGCTTCGACGTCACGAGCTTCTACTTCACATGCTTCTACATCTCAGGGTCAGACTTCTGGATCTGATTCTCAGTCACAGTTGTTACAGAAGATTTTAGACAATGTCAACTACGTTGTGGAGAAGGTAATAAACTTAGAACTCTTTGCAAAGCATATGGTTGAGTATATGAAGAGACATAGTGATTATGAGGGTGAATTCAATTTAGCTATGGAAAACCTTATGAGAGGTAACTGGGATGTTGTATTTCCTCAGTACCCCATATATCCACCATATGAGCCTGCAGTTGTTTAGTGTAGTGACGATAGTGATGAAGAAGAGAATGATGATTAGTTTGGATCTTTGGTTTTGTTTGATGTTTTTAGCGTACGTGTTGTTATGAATTATTGTTAGTGCAGTTATTATGTACTTTGTGTTGTGTTTTCAGTTGTTTTTATTGAGACTGTTAGTTTTTGTTATGTTATGTTATGTTGTACACCTATTGTAATGTATTTATGTTTTGTGAGTAGTTATTATGTTTGTGTAGTAGTAATTATGTTAATTGTGTTGTTTAATGTATTTAGTTAGTGTGTACTGAACTTAATTCTGGATCTTATGAAGGTTTAGAATCTAGCTAACTTTTTACTTAAAAGCTGCATGTTTAAAATTTTCAATTTATTACCAATTATTTTTCTTTATGTTGCAATCATGTATGTTTGTTAGTGTGTTTGTTTACTTTTATGTTATACTCCACTGCATAGAAATCCAATGAATCTCTACATGTTAAGTAAATTAAACTTTGATCAATTTAATTTTTACTCCTGTTATTAATTTTTGTACTTGCATATTTAGGATGTAAAAATTCCTACAAGCATGTTATTTTAAATTTTCATTCCTACTAATATTTATATGATGCTAAAATATTTTTTTTTATTAAAAATTTAAGTTTGGGGGAGGGATGAAAAATTATCTAAAGAACTTAAAAAGTCTATTTGTTCTCAATTGTACTTCAAATAAATTTGATTTTGGTTTGAAGAAAAATGATCATGCATATGAAGTTATATTAAGGAAGTAAAATTTTGAATATAGAAATGAGTAAGAGAATTTAGTTAAAATTTATAGTAATGAAGAAAAACTTAAAGTTAAAATTTTTTAATGTGGAAAATGCTAAATATAGTGTAACTATCTTTAGTAAGAAAAAAATGATTTTTGAAAAATTTAGAAACTTTAGATTTTTATTTTTTAAAATTAAATTTATTTTATTGAAAGTAATTTTTAAAATTATTATTATGTTTTTAAGTGAAAGAAAAATATCAACCCTTTGCTTTAGATAAGGAAGAGTACGATTCAAAATCATTAAAGATCTATCCAGATATAGTAATCATTGCCTAAGAAAAAGAAAAGAAAAAGAAAAGAAAGAAAAAGAAAAAAAAAAGAAAAGAAAAATTGAAAAGGGGAGGAGAAGCTTAAGGATTAGTGCCTAATAAAAAATTGGTTCCACATCTTATCTTTTTAAAGTATAAGACTTGAGAAACTCTTAACCTTAAGGATATAATCAAGTAAGTAAAATTATGCTTAATAAAAATTTTTTGAGTGGAGAAGATAAAATAGCTAAACTCTATTTTTGGAGAATCTACAATATTTCTGAATTAGATAAAAACTCATATTTTCACATTTCTTAACTTTAAAATTTTCTAAACTCTAAGTTAGTCTCATTTACTAATATTTTTTTCTAAATTGGACTACTATATTTCTACATAAAAAATTTAGTAAACCCTAAAGAAACTCATATACATCATCTACTTATATTGGTTTTAAAGATTGAAGGGTCACTTGAGGACAAGTAACATCTTAAGTTTGGGGGATTTTAATACACCTAAAATATATGGTGTTTTTGTACATATTTTTATACCTATTTTTGAGATATTGCTCTTTAATGAAAATAAATTGTGTGTTTTTCTTTCAGGTACAATCAAATGGATGAAAAATGTTAAAAGGGGTGAAAAATGGTCAAATTTGGAGCAAAAATGAAGAAAGGTGTAAAAATGAACTGGGGCACCTAAGCGCCCAGGACTGACAGCCAAAGGCTCGCGCCTAAGCACCAGTTACCCTGTGCTTAAGCGTCAGAAGTAATTATTTGATGATTCATTGAATTTTGAAGAATTTTTGAAGAGGTGCTTGAATCAACCCTTGGGAAAAACGTTGGAAATATCCCATGAACATGAAAATTCATTAAATTGTCTTTTGAGGAGGCAACTTCCAGAAGCTTCATTGAATGGAGACACATTTTGAAGGGACACCAAGGTACCTTTTAGATTTTTACTAAAGAAGACTTGTATCATAAAGAGAAGACGCCAACCAACCATCAGATTTTACAGCCATCATCCATCCAAGTAACAACCACTGTTGTAGGCCAGTTTCTTTTTATTTTGAGTGTTAGTTTGTATTGTGAGTGAAGGAAGAGAATTCAATGGAACTTCAAGACATTTTGTGGAGAGGATTTGAGATAAGTGTTTATCTTTGTAACTACACTTGGTTTTAATCTAGATTTCTTGTTTGTGTGCATGATTTTTACTTTTAAACTCATGTGTGGTTGTGTTTTCTCCATGGATCTGAGTAGTTTTCTTTATCTTTTTCCTTAAAATGATAAGTGATTAAGTGTTTAAAGGATGTTGTGTGAAGTATTAGACTTCAATATTGGAAGAAGTTGTAATGATTTGAAACCTTGCACTTCATTTACTTCTTGATTTGGCCAATTAAGATGTTAGTATCGGTTGTGATAAAATGTAAGATCCAAGATTATATTGTCTCAGTCGACAGACAGTTAGAATCACATATTGATTTTATGAATGAGAATATAGTTCATGGTTTTGAATGCAAATAAATAGGGAAATAAATTTTTCAAGGGTGTAGAATTAGAGAACTTTAGAATGACAGGCTAAAGCCCCCAATTTGATTTATAGTTTTAGGTTTTGATACGAAATGTTAGCCCCCAGGTGGAGGGAGAAGAGAGAACTCTAGAGTGAAAGCTAGTATCTACCCTACCTAACCAGTCTTCAAGCCTATTCAAACTATAGATTAGCCAATGTTCTTTATATTATCTCTAGTAAGGGTAAAGAATATAATTGCCCCTATTTGGCACAACACATTTAGCATACATTCACAACATAATTTTTATACTTATTACTGATTCATGATAAAGAAAAATATATTTCATTTCTATAACTTTTATTTTGCAAATATTGAGTTAAGTTAATTAGTTGCTTACTTTATTTACATAAATCAAAAATCACAAAAAGAATCAAATTTTCATTCCTATTATAGCCTCTTATGTTTAAGTAAGAATATTTTGCAAATTAGAATTTTGTCATTTAAACTTTCTAGTTCCCTAAAGCGCATATTGTTAATCTCCCTTTGGGTTCAATATTTAGAGCTTGATCAAAAAGTCTTATATTACTTGATAATGATACATATACTTATGTAGTATCCCATATTTAAATATTATAATTATATTCTTATTTGTGTCATAGTGGAAAACTTACTTAGCATTTGCTTTGGACCAAGTTTTTTACTTTGTTACAAATTAAGAATAACTATTGAGAAATTTAAACATATAATCACATACATCGCATTTTACATCTATAAAGAAAGTGGGGATCAAATATTCATTAGGTTATGAATCTTAGAGCCCATCAGGGAGAACATCCATTGTGCTTTGAATTTTGGACCCTATAGGAAAATGTTACTTGTAAGCCTATGAGTTTCAATAACCCTACAATAAAGTAGTCAGCAATTTGAGTTTTGCCAACTCAAACCCATCCTATAAAGACTTAACTATGAAAAAAGGCATGAGTACAAGCCTCCACAATGTATCATCAAATGACAAGTGAATAGTTTGCTCTGAAAAATTTATGGAATAATTATCCACAATGTATCATCAAAAGTCCAATGGTAGGGAGCCACATGTCAAGTGGGACCCACCACGGTGCATTTGGCCCTTGTTAAAAATGGTGGGGCCCACTAATATTTTTTTTCTCATGGGGCCCACTATTAGGAGTCCAATGAAGGGGAGCCACGTGTCAAGTGGGCCCTACCATTGGACTTTTGTATGCATTATTTTTTTTTTCACTTGAAGGCATAGGCTTGCAACTCAAAATGCTAAGTTATCTGCGACTCCACGTGAACTATCCAACACTGCAGTGCTAGAACCCTATGGGTCCACCACATTAAATTTTACCATAAATTGTTCACTCGTTATAGGTGACGATCATTTATTCTATTAATTTAGTGTCGTTAATTCTTCATGTTTTGAGGACAAGTCCTATCCTTTTACATATGGCGGTGTGACACCAACTTGTGGCATCCACCAACTATTTACCATGGTGCCTCAACCCTCCATAATGTATCCAAGGCACTAGACAAACTAGTTGGCAGTCAAGCTTCTTAGGTAAACACCTATCAGATAAAAGAAAATACCGAGGAATCTTAATTTGCTAATCCGAATGGGCCTTAAAAAATCCAAACCCAGCTGTAAAGTCTAACCTGGATGTAAGGCTCTAAATTACTACTTCAGCTATGATGCTAACCATAAATGAAAACTTTCTCTTCATGACCACTAGAATTAAAAGACATCTTACACGGAGGAAAAAAAACATAGAAGATGATGCTTCCTCTTTGAAAGGGAAAGGGCATAACCAGAGAAGAGAAGGTGCAACCTTTCCTCTTATCCGCATTACAGGCATTGAATAAGACCTCCACTAAGGAAATAACAAGAATTCTATGGATACTATTGAAGAATTCATCTAAATGAAGAAACTCATATGTAGATATGATGTGCAACTTCCTTGGAGATAATTATGATTTTTCATAATTCAGACCCAACAAAGTGGCTAAACGGATAAAGAGAAGGAAATTTAAACTTCTCTCTTATAAATGTGAATATATGAGTCTTTCATATATGTCTAATTTTAGGTTTTGATAAACTGTACCCAACCAAATTGGCCCAACTAAAGAAGGATGGTGTTCAAATGACCATGCTTCCTTTGCTTTAAAAAATGTGTTTCTAAAAATTTCTCTTGAGAAAAAATAACTATGATGGAAATAATAGAATTTAATGATTTTGACTTCTAAGTCAGAATCATGATAAGATTGGCTTGAAAGCTTTCGTCACCTAAAATAAACTCCGCTAGGGAGGCAATAACCTTGTGGTGTGATACTATGTGCATCGGGCTTTAACTAAAAAACTTGTGATTTACCATAACTTTATGTTTTGGTGACCCAGACCCAACCCTTCAAAGGCTAAACTGCAGTAAAAGAGGAGTGTGAACCTTTTTCTCTAGAAATGACACAAACTAGTAAGGTATAGCTTTCAATAATGTGGGTGATCCTCAAAGGATAGTTTTAGATTTTGATAATCAAACCCAACTAAGTGGCTAAACCCAGGAAAGAAAGAAATCATAAACATCCCTCTCGTATGTCCAAATGTGGGCATATGACTCACACGTGGGAATTGACATGAGGTACAATTAAATTAATTTATGGTATTACATATTATATTTTCTTCCCTATTTATACTAATTCTATGCTTGAGGAAGGTACTTTTATCATAATACAGATGAGAAGCACTATTCTAGGAGCAAAAGGATGAATTTTGGCTAAAGGATCATGGCACCCTGACAACATATATGACACTCCTACATCTCAAGACTAATGAGCATAAAATGCTAGAGCCAACAAATAGTTCACTGACACCAGCTTCCATAGTCAAAGGACAGTGTGCCTGAGCCCGACTTCCGTGCCTTCAGCTCATTCGTGTCATTGCTTGCATGCCTGTATAGATCTTTCATGCAAGTTGCCTTAGTTCCACACACTGACAAATCAGGAAGGCATTAATATCTAATTTGGAAATCTAACAAAGGATCACTTTCCTAGTGTAACTAGATAACTGAATTGAGCTCTCATATGTTATAACTTGAACCCTACTTGAGCTGAAATTTGACCTAACCCCTAATTTAACCTAAAATTAAAATCTAACTAACAAAGATTGAAATCAACTAAAATAAAATATGACCAAATATAACCAACTTCAGTCAAACCCTAAGATTTCCTTAAAAAATAGCTTTTAACCAACATGCACATCGAATTATCATTTTCTTCACAGATCATCATAAAGCTCGAATCTTCATTTTTAAAGTTGCATTATATTTATTATCACATATAAAAACCATACAAATAAGTTTGTTGATTATATGACTCAATTTTTACTTCAAAATTTTCACTTCAAATGTCCATGCATGAATAGTGCACCAAGCACTCTGAAATTATCATTTTCTTCATTGAACAATTCGATGATCAAAATTTCATTTTGTTAGTTGTATGATATTCATAATATCATATGCGAAGCATGTAAATTTGATGACGATCAAATACATTTTTATGTAGGATTTTATATTTTGGGTTTTCATGCATGAAAAATGGTCCTACATAAAAAATTTTAATGCAACATTATTTTTCTTAAAGGGTTGTGCAAGTGCTTCTGAATCATCAAAATCTTTCAAATGAATACCTCCATACCCAATTCAAACTCCATTTAAGGACCTGTCAAACCTACTATAATTTTGATAATAAAAAGAATAATCATAATAATTCACCCAAAATGACCTCAAATCAAAACCAAACTTCAACAAAAGTGAATGTGATATAAAATAATTAATTTAATCCATTAAACCCACTAAAAATTTCCATCCAAAATCGAACAAATTTCTCCCTCCTAGGGTGGGGCCTCCACTTTGACTTGAAATATCTTAAGATGGGACCAATTTGACCAAAACTAATTGCATCTATGTGTTTTTCATATATTTTTGACTCAAATGAGGTCGAACAAAATTTTGACCATTATCACATCCGACTACCTATAGCCACCTAGCCACTTCAAATTGAGATATCTTAAATAGAAACAACTTCATCAAAAACTAATTACACCACTGGATTCCTTACCATTTCTTATAACTATCAGTGAAAATAATATTCTAAAAAAATGGGAATTAATTGTTATAATCTTGGATTTAGAAAGTCCCTTACGAATGATCATATGAATAAACTGCCTACAATCCCTCAAATTGACTATTATAGAACTGAGAAGAAAAAGTTACAAGAAAAACTAAAATCGACTTAGTAGATAATGCAGGAGTTGACCTCACTTTTGGTTGAGGTTTAGTTTTTCCTCCTTAGTAGCCTAGGGTCTAGCCATAGGGTTTTCCTAATGACTATTCCTAGAAAACTAGAAAAGTAACCCACACCCTTATAAACTCTAAACTCTTCCTTGCTTAACTTGAAGTTCCACATATTGGTCACAACCTCTAGCACTTAGTAGGTGGGGTCAGTATGAGGGATCTCAAGGAGAGTCCCCATAAGACTGCTTGACCTTAAGGCTGGCCTTGGGTGTTGGTCTGGAGCTAGTTCACTCACTTACACTCACTTACACTCACAGTCACCTATATTTACTTGCAACTCTAAACCCAAAATTGTTGACTTTGATCCCTTGATCTTTTAGGAGACTCATGTAGATGGTCCCCTAGACCCACTAGCCCTAGGCTAGGGTTTAGTTAAGACCAGTACATAGAGGATCCAAATGGGAATTTGATTGGTCCACAGCTCATATATGATGGTTGGCACCCCAATTGTACCAAAATATCCAACTTGGTCATTTGCCCCTAAATCCACCCAAATTACTTAAACACCCCCAAACCCTAAATTTGGCCAAAATTCCCAATTTCACCCAAAATAACCAAATTTATTAATGAATAATTTCAACCCATTTCAAAATACCCAAATTGCCCAAAATCACCCAAAATTGCCAAAATTTACCAAAATACCCTTAAATTTGCCAAAATTACAAAAAAACCCTTGGTGGCCCAAACTTTCCCAAAACATCCAAAATCACTTCAAATGTCTCCAAAATTAATTTGGGCCCTTCAATTGAACCCAATTTATCCATTTTGACCAAAAACCCCAAATTACCTTTAAAGACCCAATTTCCCCAAATTCACCTCCAATGCCCATCAAGTACTCTGGCCACTGAGGATCTGGTTAGGTTGAAAGTAGGCAGATCTAGTTTCAAAGGATTCCCAAGGATGACCCCAATAGAGTGGAGAACCTGATGGTGAAAAAATGTAGCTTGAGACTAGGTAAACTAAACCATACCGGTATAGTGAGATTTTTATGCTTTGGGTCCAAATTAGGAGACCACTTGAGTAACTTCATTGATTTGTCTTTGATATTAAGATATTTCTTGGAGAAAATTCTGGTGTAGCCTTCAGCCGCTGTTAGTTGGATCAACACATATCTCCCATCCATGAGTCTCACTTTCCACTTGCCTACTAGCTTAAGATCATCAACACTCTTTCTGATAACATTCATAGGAGGGTGTCCCCACCAAAATTTGTCAATAAGAGCAAACTTGAATTTTTTCGTCACGGTAGAAATTTCTGATTCAGAGAAAAAGATTACTTCTTTTCCTCCTTTCCTACTTCCCTTCTTAATAAAAGGGCAATCATCTGTACCCTCACGACATTTTTATAACTTGAGGGAAATACCACTATGGCCTCCTCCCGAGGATTGCCCATCACGCGAGCAAATGAGACTTTGTCCGACTCAACCAAAGAAGAAGGAAACACCATCAGAGGTTGTCGGCGTTAAACTGCTGCGAGGTTGCTGAAAGGCAGAGGAGCTGTCGGGCGCAAAAGCAGGAGCAACGCAGAAACAGAAGAATCGGGCATAGGCGACAGCTGCGAGCGACAGAGGCGTGGAAGACGACGACCTCAAGTAGAGCAGGTGCGAACGTTGACGTCGAGCAGAGGAACGATAGCTACAGAGGATGACGACGACGCGAGCAGTGGAGATATCACGACAGGGAGTGCGAACATCGAAGTAGATGCAAGGGTCAACGATGCGAGATCTTCTCCTTCAAGGTAGAATCAATTGCTGTCGAAATCGCCATTGGAAACCCTATATATATATACACATATATGGATATATGTATATATATATATATATATATATATATATATATATATATATATATATATATATATATATATATATATATATATATATATATATATAT
>NEWO01000660.1:112620-128257 GCA_003013225.1 Phalaenopsis aphrodite | reverse complement strand
TGTCCTTCCGAAGCGGGCGACGGGACTTCACTTCCAGCGACCGACAGCTTTTTATGGGCAACCCCACAACTTCTTTTAGCTGCCGACAAGCTCTCAAAACTATCTTGCAAAAGCTGTAAAAAGACACACCTGGCTACTAGCCTCGGTGCTCATTGCCCCTAACTGGAATGTAACAGTGAAGAATGAGCAACAACAAGCTCAGATAAATAATTAGAACTAACATAAAATTTCATCAGAAAAAAACAACATGCGATAAATAATTAGAACTAACATAAAATTTCATCAGAAAAAAACAACATGCAGCTATATATATCTACACACAAATCATAGCATGCTAGCATAATATAAAACATGAAAAGAGAGCAAGCACAGAAATCAAGGTTGCAGTGTAACATGTTGGTAGTAAGCATGAAATCATAATTATAATAAAAAGCTTGTTCATAATACATTATCAAAGCAATGTCGTTTCACAGAGGTCATTTCATAGTAATGTCTGTAGTTTAATATAAAGGATTCAACTATTTCCATGTTAATTCAACATAGGTCATCATCCTACCCAAAAGCAATATAAACTATTAATAAAAATCGAGCTTCCCTCATTATAGTAGTTAACGACAGCCCTCTGATACCAATGATTTCCTAATATTCTATCACCGCCTAATACCAACGGTTCAAAAGTTTTGTCCAAAGATAAATATCAAGAGTCGAGAATACTGCATTCCTGCAAAACGTATTTGCAAACACTCATATAATAGTCTACCCCTAACATTCCTTGTGACATTTAAATCATCATTACTATAACAAACATAAGGCATTACATGTATCACAGGCATCAGGCATAATAAATGAATACTTGCATGCAATAAATATCATAAGCTTAATGACATGTATCATACCATAGCATAGCATCATATGTATATTATGTATTGTAAGAGAAGTAAACATTTAATTGCAGGTATCAATTTACAATATGCAGGAAAGTCTAAATGCATCAGTGTCAAACTTAAAATCGTAGAAAAACTTATCGAAGATTATTTTTCTTGAATTAACAGAAGATTATTTCACCTGACTTGACAGAGAAGCTCTACGAGTGCCCACACGCTCGTCTCGAGCTTGTCACCTCGTAAAGACAACCTGAAGCTCGTAGATAATATATGGTTTCATAAATTTTGGCTCATAAGATGCATTAACCCAAAAACATTATTTAAATGCCAAAACATACCTTAAAAAGGCTTCTTCAAAATCACCCGCTTTCTCCCCAACTCTTACAAACACCTTAATTTTCACTTTCCCCTTGTTGATTTCGTGTTAAAACTAGAACGGAAGCATTCAAATCATTTTTTATTCTTCTTACACAAGTTCCACGCTTTTGACGGCTACCGGAAACGAGAAAAACATAAAAAACAAGGGAAACTTCAATTTGAAAGTGAGAGAAAGGAAATGAAAGTTTCAAATATTGTGAAAGTAGGTTTTGTACTTATAGAAATTGCCCCGGAGCTTCAAATTACGAGTTATATCCTTCCTAGGTGCCGCTCGGTTCCCTACATGCTCGCATTGTTCGCACAAGGAGAGGGATCACCAGAGAGAGGAGGGATTCTGGAAGAGACAATCGAAGCTCGTAGTTTATTCAACAGCACGAATAGAATAAAATGAATGAGGTCGACTGGCAACAGTAATAGTGGATTAGGGAAATTTAATTAGGGATTAATTAAGTTAATTCAAAATATAACTTCAAAATTTTACATCTTCCAATTCATTAACAATTCATGCATCGTGTTTTATATGGAATTGATCAATTTCATGTGTAGAATTTTATATAATTATTTCGATCAAATTTCGGGAGATCAAATTTTTTTAGGTATATTTTTCAATTGTGTCGAACTTTACCTGGTATCTTGAGTTGGTTGTTACAACTCTCCAGTGCTTATTAAAACTTAATCCTTGAAATTTCTAACTTTACTAGAATAGAAAGGGATATTTCAGTGGCATGTTTTCTTCTTTTTCCCATGTTGCTTCTTTTTCAGGCCTGTGCTTTCACTTTATATTTACAAAAGGAATCTATCTATTTCGGAGCTTCTTAACATCAGTGGCTAAAATCTTTTCAGATTTATGTTAAATTTTTTTGTACTTCAATATCTTCATATGAAATTCTCTGTTTTAATTTGATACTAATTTTCTTAACATAGAAATGTGAAACACTTCGTGTATATCTGACATATCTGCAGATAACACTAATTTGTAGGCAATTGGACCAATCATTTTTATAATTTCAAGAGAATCAATGTACCTGGGACTAAACTTGCTTCATTGACCAAATCTAGTGCATTTCATTGGCCTGAGTTTCAGAAATATTAAATCTCTAATCAAAATTCAACTGTTTTGTGTTTTGGTTCATAATATTTTTGTTGTCGATCATGATCAGTTTTTTATATATCTCTAATTAATCTGATTTTCTCTATGGCTTCATCAACTAGCGTTGGAGCTAACATTTGACATTCACCTACTTCAATCCAACAGAGTGGAATTCTATACTTTTTGTCATGTCGTGCTTCATAAGAAGTCATTTTGATGGTGGATTGATAGTCGTTGTTGTAAGTGAACTCGATTATTGAAATGTGATCTTCCCAACTGACTCCAAAGTCGAGAACACAAAGTCTTAACAGATCTTTCAATACTTGAATTGTCCTTTCTGATTGTCTGCAGTTTATGGATGAAATGCAGTGCTAAAATGTAACTGCATACTCAATCTTTGTTGAATATCTTTTCATAATCTGGACGTGAATCTTTCGTCTCTGTCAGAAATAATAACTTTGAAAAACCGTGTAATCTGATAAGTTCTTTGACATATAATTTGGCCACTTTTCTACTGAATATGTCCGTCTGATATACAAAGAGCAAGCTGACTTTGTTAACCTATTAATATTAACCCATATATTGTCATGGCTTCTTCTAAATCGAGGAAATCTCATAACAAAATTCTGAGCTATTTCTTCTCAATTCCATTCAACTATTGGTAATTATTGTAGCAATCTGTTGGGTCTCTAATATTCAGCCTTTACAATCTGGCATGTTGACATTGAGACATATTCAGCAATATCCTTCTTCATACCTGGCCATCAGAATGCCAAATTCAAATCCTAGTATATTTTTGTGCTGCCTGAAAAAATTGTGTACCCTGAATAATGAGCTTCATATAGAATTTGTCATCTCAAAATAGAATCATTATGTACCCATATCTACAATTTATTTCTAATTATGTCATCTTCATTAGCTACATGGCGTTGAATGTTCGCCTTTAAAAGAGAAGCATAATAATAAGTTAAGTGTTGCTGAGATGAGAATGATTAGGTGGATGAGTGGCTTTACACTTAGAGACAAAATGCAAAATGATTATATCCGTGATAAGGTTGGTGTAGCTCCTGTGAAGGACAAAATTAGAGAAAGTCGTCTTAGATGGTTTAGTCACATTAAACGTTGACCATCTGATGATCCAATTAGAAGAGTAGATGTTTTAGATTCGACTTGTGTTAAGAAAGGCAGAGGTAGACCTAGGAAGACTTGGGCTTATTGTATAAAAAATGATCTTAATCAATTAGAATTAAATGAAAATATGACACCCAATAGGACGCAATGGAGAAAAAAGATTCATGTTGCCGACCTCACTTGGTGGGATAAAAGCTTGTTGTTATTTTTGTTCTTATTGGGAAGTGATTAAACCCATTGGAAACTACTAAGAAAGGCTAATAATCTAAGCAACCAATCATGGTAATGTCTTGGACACCACAATGGCCTTCTATTCTCGTAACTCTCCTGAAAGAATCTATTTTGCTATTGTTTTGGACTTTCTAGAGCTGGAAGTTGGGGAGATGGCCACGGGAAAGGCAAGGAAAAGGGCTCAAGAAGGCTATGAAGTTTATATATGTATGTACGTATGTATGTCTGTGTGTGTGGATGTATGTGTATGAGAGGGTGGGTGTGTGGATGTATATGTATGTACAAAATTGATCTAAAAAAACTCCTCAAGAATAATAATGGGATCAATTTTGCATAATTTGGGGACTAAATTTGGATAAAATTTCTATCAAAAATTTTTATGAGGGATCACTTTAAAAATATTTATATAGATCATAAAATAAAATGAAGAGATGCGATACTCCATAACTAATTTGGTGACATAAAAATAATCAGATTATTTTGGGATTAATCTTATATTTATTCAAGTAAAGACCATGCTTCATACAAAAATCCCCAACTAAATACTTGGGATAGGCTATTAACAAGTTCATTTGTGTGTACGATCAGAAAGAGCAATTTTGAAAAAGATATATATACAACATCTTTAAAATTGAGTAGCTTATCACTTTCGCTCGCAACAATCTAAGGTCAAGTGAAGGAACTTCAAAGTTTGCAAGCTTTAGTCAATTAAGTTGGAAAAACACAAATTTTCTCACAGTTCAAGTCCAAGATTAGAGTGGATTCAAAACGTTAGACTCTACGCACAAAAATGATCAAGTCATTAACAGTTTGTTTTATTCAATATTCTCTAAAAAAAGCAGTAATAATAGAATCCCCACCTCATTAGTCTAATGACCAGCTATCTAGTTTTAAGCTCATCTAATTTTTTGTGTTTGAAACTTTCTCAATTGATTGAAAAGACAATAAATGATCAAAGAGGTAACCCTCATGTGGGAAAATGTTCCTGCAATCATGCAAAGAGATTTCCCATATATACAACCTCCAAGATCTAGAAAACCAAGAAAGAAGACTTCTAGGTCTGTAAACTGTAAGATATGAGCCTAAAAATGTATCCTAAATCAATTGAAAGACATAAAATTTTTAGATAAGCATAATTCATGCAGAAGTATAATTCATACAACAACAAATATTGTCATTAATCATATGTTTTGTTAAATATGACTACTCTTCTTATCAGTATTTTTATTGCCAAATATGCACATTGAAAGTATAATTCATAATTATACTTTGTGATTAATCAGTATTAATCACAAAGCCTAATTCATAATTAACATAAATTAGTTCATCGTAGATGGCATATTGACAAATAGTAGGAAATGTTGTTCATTAATCACAAGTTCAACTAATATTGTCATTAACCATATGTTTTGTTAAAATTGTCTACTCTTCTTATCAGTATTTTTATTGCAAAATATGCACATTAAAATTAATGTGGCCAGTTCTTATCCTATGCAAGAAAATAAGGTAAGCAGATAGGATACACTGAAATCTTTAATAACTAGCAATAAAGTTATAATTCTGTCTTGATGCATACCTTTGACAACCACAGTCCCAATGATACCGAGAAAGTTGAATAAAGCACCATATCCATATAAAAATAGGTTCTGCAAATAATTGGCAAAATTATTATGTAATTTATTGGTGCAACATTGGAAGATTCAGACGATAATGACTAACATTCATCTAATAGAAAAGATTGTTTTTTTTTTCTTTATTCCAAAAGTTAATACATACAATTTAAGATAAAATGACTAGAAATTGCTATAATAAGATGGTGAGAAGATATAAAGCATAAAGCTTTTAATAGGCAAAAAAAGGTTGCTATAGAGAAGAGAGAGATTTGCTTGTACCGAAGAAAGAGAAGTCTAGAGGGATGAGGAGAAAGGAAATTAAGGAAGTGAAAGTAGAGAGAAATTAAAATAATGAAGAGATCAAGGACAAGTTAGAGAATGATAACTAGTGAGAAGAATCTAGGAATAAAGAAAAATTTTTTAGGAGAAGGAGATGAGTTGAGAGAGCAACGTCGAGACAGATAGAGAGAGACAAGATAGGGTCAAGAACCAAGGAGAGGAAGGAAACACTCCAAATATTTCATTTTATTTTCATTTAACCACCTTTGCCAACTTGGGAAAAAAATGTCTCCTTTGGTGAATTGCATTGGAGCCAAAAAAAAAACAACCGTATTACTCCTTTAAATCACAAAATATGCTTTCACCCATTGCACTTGGCATAAAATACATAGACAATAACACAAAATCTATGACCTGGAAAAAGACATACTGCATGTTTGTCATCATATTTCAAGAAATTTGAAGAACTAGAAAAAATAAAAAGTAAGAGAGAGAGGAGAAAAATGGGAATCATATGGAGAAAGAAAAATTGCCAAAAATTGGGGGATAAATCTATGATGCAATTCTCCTGGTGGGAGATTTTATTTCCTCAAGCACAATAACGGCAATACATAGTGGCAGTAGTTCAAATATCCGCTCAGCTTTTTAGCTTGTAAGTTGTACATAACTTTAACACATATATGTTGGCCCGATTAAATCCTTCTAAACTTGATAATGAATACATTAATTCAATACAATATAGCAAGAAAGGTTCTTTACCGACGTTTAGCCTCCTTGCACATAAACTGTATTTTTCATTTTAGTTAAGTTACTAAAATAAGACTAAAAGTAGTGCTTCAGTTTTTTGCTTGGTTTTGTGATTGTAGGGTGAGATTTGTTCTACCTAGTTTCTCCAACAAAGGTAGATCTCTTCACTATTAGTCATGATTTTAATTGTAAATATGCAAAAGCTATACATTTTTCATGTAATGTAACTATTTTCTAACATGTTTCAAATTCTTCAGATAGAAGCATAAAGCCAACTCAAATAGCCGCAACATAGGAAATACTGATGATGATTTCATATTCTTCAAAATTTTTTACTATAATTTACATGGATTTTCCAACTTGAGTTTTGGGGATAAAAAAGAAAAACAATGCACCAAGACATGTATAGGAATAATTTTAACCATGTTTTATGGTGTAAACAAGCTGGCTATTATTATTGACAAGAAAAATCCAAAAGACAAACGTGTTGGCCTATTCTATATTGGCCATGACATTATTAAGATTATGTAAATAAAGTAAATCATAATATTTTGCAAACGTGCTAATTATTCATAAAAAGCATATGAAAATTATTACATACAGCATATCACATTTGCATTTTACTTATACTTTTTCATTAATAATTTATGAAATGCGTTGCAAATTAAGAATAAGTACAATAACGCGATTAAAATTTAATTTATTTTGCACTTCTTTCAATTTTATAGATGACCACTACTATAAACCAGTTAATAAATGGTGAAAGTTCCAGGGGAAAAAAATAAAAAAATACCATCCTCCCTCCCCTTTGCTTGTTCTTCTTTAAGGGGTGGGGTGTGGGGGTCGGTGGATGAGGATGATGAGTAATGAAATAAACTTTATATATGGGAGTGCAAACTTTCACCATTTTCATTGTAGTGCGAGAACATAAGTACGAGGACCAATAGCTTCCAACTTTAAGCATACCGCAGTACATAATACCAAACAATGTCATTTCTTCTATTATAGAAATAACAAAGCATTTATGAAAATAATTATTAAAATTTCCTCTATTGTGAATTTTTAGGGCACAAAATCAAATTATTCACCCATGTTGTCATAATATTTCTAAATCAATATCCATTTTTTTTCTCTCATAACTTCATTTTATGACATAAGTTTGATTCCCCTTATAATTATCATAGTTTTAAATACCTCCTTTATTCTTAAATATTGGTACTATAACACTCTGTATTTCATCATTTCAACATTCTTCTGATGTTCAATTTTTTTGTTAAAAATATTTTTTAAACAAAAATACTCCAATGCCCTTCTATAAGTCTCCAAATCTCAATTGGTGTTTACTTTGGATCTAAAGCTTTAAATTTTAGGTATTATCTTTAAATATAATTTTTATCAACTTTCAAAGATCAATCTATAAAACATAAAGATGACTCGTTTAAGACCATTTTATAATTTCTCAAACTAGAATTTTCATCCTTCTTTGATATCTATACCCTTAGCTAAAACCTTAATATCATAGTTTTTAATGAAACAAGCTTTATCAAATTATAAATTAGGATGGCTCAAATAAATATGTTGAATGAGGTCGAATTAAAAGAACGAGATGTTTTTATTACAAGAAGTTAGCCAGCATAACATACTAAAATACAAGTAGATACAGTTTGCATGCACACGTGCAAATGAGTACAAAATGATAATAGGATATCAAAATAAATTAATATAGAAAAAAAGAATAAAGAAGACAAAAGATCTTACGCAGTTTTTCATAAGGATTTAGATAAAATGCATATCTTAAGAAGAATGAAAGAAAAATTGAGACAGCAAAACAGAAATACTTAAATAAATTTAGTTATGAAGAAACAATGAACAAATGACATTTGACAATCGTCCCAGAAATTACTACCAAAAAAAAAAAGATAGAAGCCAAAGCTGATTAACGAAAAATCTAGGCATAAGCAAAGGGACAAATATTCTAAGGATTGTCCTCAAATCTAAATACAAAAAGATAGATGATCAATGTGTTCTCGATAATATTGTTCATCTTTTAGACTACTTCTAATAATATTTGCATAAATTATTATTGTATTACCATAGATACATTTAATAAATTATTATAATAACAGTTTAGTCGAAGCATGTGTATGGTAATGTATGCTTCTATGTATGTGTGTAGTTCTGTTTATGTAACTACAATTAAAAAAAAACAATAAAAATGAGTGACATAAAAAACACAAACTTCATTATCCAATAATACCACAGCCAATATAGAATAAGTTCAGAAGAATCACCTGGAGATAGATACTAGTCTCAAATTGGCTTTTCATCGCATACTCGTTGAAAACAGAGGCCACCGAGGGAACAGTTACCTAATAAAATATGTTTAACATCAATTTAAACGCATATCAAAATAGTTCATCCGATTAGAATGCGGATAAACCCAACCATGAAGATAGTTGATCAAAGAACAAACTTATGACTTTCAATTGTTAAGAAAAAAAATACTTGATTAAAATAGCAAGTAAGAAACGAGATACTTTATTGTAGAACTTCTTCTACTAACAGGAAAACTAAGGAAAGGATGAATAAAATCCATGTTATTAAAAATTCATTTGTGATTTCACTCAGATAAAATCTCCAGCCTTTATCTTAGAAACAAATCACTTCCCGTCATTTAAAAAAAAATCCTTTATTCCCTTATCAAGGTATCCAAACACATCTAGGCCATTCTTGTTTCTTTTAATTACATTTAAGAGAAATCACATATCTTCATTTACAACAACAACAACAAGCCTTTATCTCACTAAGTGGGATCAGCTGCATGAATCCTTTTCTCCACTACGTGTTATTGAGTGTCATATTTTCATTCAAGTCTAATAAATTTAAGATCATTTTTTATGCAACAAACATGCCCAAGTCAAATCACATATCTATGTTTAAAATTTTAAAAAAAATTCAATATATATCATCCTTAGTTCATGATAATAAAAATAATGATTTCTATTTTAACACCTAATATTCATATTTTTATCCATTTGAAATCATATTTTCATAAAAGGGCAATCATATACATACCACACAAATCTTATGTATTTACATATCTAACAGCTAAATTTTCATATTTACATGCATAACACACAAATCTTTAATATTGCATCATAAATACTAATATTATATTTTAAAAGTGAAATACATCTTTCCATGCATAGATTTGTGACATTAAAGTGTGATAAATGTAAACATACATGTTTAGGTGTTAGATATGTAATGCAAAAGAATTGTGTGGTATGTATGTAAATTGCCATTTGATAATATTCAAAATTGATTTATTGATTTATATTTTCACGTCATTTTTTAAAATTTCCACAAAAGTTTATATAAATATTGTAACTAATAAAACATTATAAATCAAAGTTATAAAAAGAAATTTGACTTCATGACACATAAAAATTGTAAGTCAAGAAATACATCCATTATTTACTTGCCTGGAGAAATAAGACAAAAAATTATTTTGGACCAAAATACCTCTCTTTTGAACACAGACACTTATTTAAAGCCCACCATGAATGACATTAGTATTAACAGAGTTAGGACCATATTCGAGGAAGGTTGAAACTACATTGGAATCTTATTTTAATCCTGTTTGAACATGGTTCCAACACTTTTAAACATGTTGGAATGTAACTTATTGTATCCACTACAAGTAAACTTTATTTGAATCTCATTCAAAACATGTTCTAATAAGGTCAAAACATGTTTGAGGAAGCTCCAAACCATATTCTAATCAGTTTCAAATATTTTTCATAATTTGAACCTCATCACAAGACGGTTTGAATGAGATTTGAATTATGTTTATCTATAGTAGATACAAGGTGTGTTCCCACATCTTGAATGAAGCATACTATATAAGGGTTATATTACATAGTACAATAACAACAACTATATAGTAGATCAACAACTAGATACAACAGTGCATTATCTAGTTTCTTTTACATAGCATAGTACTAATCATGACACAACATATTATAAAATAGATAAAACAAAATGTAAACAAAAAATTACATCACACTAGAGTTCCATCCAACACCTATAGCACACAAAAGTAATAAGCATTATATTATTGCATAATTAATTAGTGGCATTACTTCAAAAAATACAACAAATCAAAGCAGGAAGATTATTATTGCAATGATAAGAGTAAAGTGAAAAAAGGTTATGAATGTGGTGTATAGCCTTATATATAACTCATGGTTTCTCACTTCACATTAGTTGCACATATATTGCACCATAAAGTTCACCCCCTTTAAATGCCTTGTGTCTTTCTTTAAATGGCCACTCTTTGGCTCTATCAAAAGAGACAACATGATTGTCTTATTTATATCTAAAACCTCTTAAATATCATCATTTCTAACTTGATATATATTTTTCAACATATCCAGCTAAATCATACTTTTTTGCCGTCACAACAGAGCCCGGAGCTTGAAATTAACAAGGCGAAAACGGACGGTCGGACGATGTGAAAATTGTTTTTCTATATTAACCTTCAATTTAACAGATGAAAGAGCCACTACAAAATTATATTAAAGCGATACAATTAAAATTTACCTCATTGATGGTTGTCCGCGTCTTCTATAAATGTTTCTCTTCTATTAATTATCTTTTAATAATGTATTTAAATTTGAAAAACTAGTTAAAACAATTATGAGCTAAACGAGTCAATGAATACTCATACTTCTAAGCTAAAGTAATATAAGGAAAAGAAAAAATAATATGCAAGTCAGTTAAGCTTCTTTAAAAATCAATATAAACATTTGATATGTTACTCATATGAAACAATATCATTATCTTATCATTTAATATCTATACAACTGTCACATGAGACACCATCTAAAAATTTGTATTAATTAAGACGCATCAATATCAATATCTTTTTTCATTTACGTGCACGAGTACATTAATGTTCTCCCATTAGTACCATCAAGGGGTGCATATCATAACCATTTATGCATATACAAGTAGTCAACATAAGAGCGTGTTCATCACATTCAATCAAGCAATATAAAACATACACTAAAATGCACGAGTAAATAGCTACAACATTTCCAACAATATGACTAATAAATAAAAGAATAGCTCAATCAGAATAATACATCTACAAATATCATCAACTGCAAACATACTTGAAACGAAACAAATTACTATAGTTTAAAAGTACAAGTACTCACTTCGATACCAACTAATTGTTATTTAACTTGACATCAATTCTTCTAAAATCGAAAATTTAAAACATAATATAAAACTTTTACTAAATTATTATTTAAAAAAAAACTATTAGTTTTTCATTATTTAAATGTAAAATTTTTCTTTATGCAATCATGCTTAAAAAAAGTTTTATAGAAAAATATCTTATTATTATTATTATTATTATTATTATTATTATTATTATTATTATTATTATTATTATTATTATGTTTTAATAAAAATTTTACCTTGGTTGATCTTATCCCACATGAGGATAGCACGCGACTCCTTCAGCACAAGGCAGCAAGTTGAATCCCTTCCTCCTTCCAGCAATCAGTTCGATTCATCCTCACAGAGTTGCTCTTCTTAATCCCTGGAAAGAAGCCGCGCCTCCTCTGTATGTGACGATCTTCTTTCTACGCATGAGGCTCGACCTAGCACCCGCACTAATCTTCTCTTCTCCTTTTGTTTAAACACCTCTCGCAAGAAATCACCTTCCCTTTCTTCTTCGTGCACGACAATTCCTTCTCAACTCAGCTCGATTCTTCTTCGAGAAGCTTGAAGAAGAAGCGACACCTTCTTCCTCCCCTCTGCTCACCACCGAAACAGTCTCCTCCTTCTGCACGACAGATACACCACTTCTGCCCTAATTCTCACTTCATCCTCGTTACTTGGCTCCACGTAAGGCGGTTTGCGGCATAATAGGAGAATTTGCCTGTCCGACTTCCTGACCCTCAATCACTTCTCCCGCTCCCTTCCTCGTTCAGTTTCATGACTCCTCAATTCCTCTTCTTCAGTTTCAAAATCTTCTTGGTTCTTCTCCCCCTTCTATTCATTTGGCTCGACCCTTTTCATCCTCTTCTGTGACTCTTCGTTTCTCCTCCATTACGAACATAGTCGTTACATTTGCTCATAAGAATCTGAAAATAAGCTATAACAACTCACCCAAGATCGCGAGCTATAGCCAACAAATTTTCACACATGAGACCAATAACATCAAATTTTCAATTCAAATTAACTAATGAAATAGAGAATCAAATTTTAAGCTTATTCATGAGATTCTCCAATTTGCCTCTTCAATTTTTTGCCAACATCATTTTTTATTGATTATAATGACACATCTATCAAACAATCATTTTTTGTCTTATTTGCCATAAATTCTAATAAAATATCACTAGAAATGAGCGTCTATTTTAATATGATTGCAAAAAAACTCTATGAAATGCTAATTTTAGTCAAGTCATAATGATTTCTAGAGAATAAGCAGTAAGCTCACCACACAGCCAATAACATTCTCTAAATAGGCAATTATGATTAGGTTTTAACAAGGGTCGTCAAAAAAGCTCATAGTTCACGAACAGATCATGCTTGGCTCACAAAGTAGCTTGTGTTTGATTTCTTCGATAAACAAACAAAACAAACACAAACAACTTTTTTTAGCTTTATTTATAAATGAGCCGAACACAAACAAAAATTTGTTCGAATTAATTAAATAATAAAAATATATCAATGCACTAATTGTTAATTAAATTTTTATAACGTATTTAAAAAATATTAAATTTTATTAACTTTTAAAATATTTGAGCTAAGACTGCAAATGAAAAACAAAATTTTTGTGTTGAATATGTAAATACATAAGAATTGGTGGTATGTATGTAAATACTCCTAAGAAAACAAATTGCTCTCCCATGCCCTCTCTTCAAAATTCACCTACCCGCAGTCCCGCCTTCCCTCCTGCCGTAATAAACTTTTGGGTTAGATGTGTAAATACATAAGAATTGTGTTTTATGTATGTAAATGCCGAAATTATTTGTCAAATCCCATGTTGCCTGCCTTCCCTCCAACCCCACGGTCCCACCCCCACACCTGCATTTAATCCCACATCGTGAATGATGGAATGAATGCTTAAGTTGTGCTCCTTAAAATGTAAAGAGGAGGCTCAGTTTTTTCGAAAGCCAATTTCATGTGGGCCACAAGGGACGCGGGTGTGTAAAGTAAATTTTAATTTTATTCTCTCTTAAAAGAGTTCTTAAATTAAAAAAATTAATCTTCTTGGTTTAATTATATTAGTTGAATTATTAAATTTTAATAAATTAGTATTTCGTGTCGAACATGAGCTTAATTCGAATAAACAAGTTTGAATTGAGGCAAACCTCAACTGGCTATTCACGAGCCATTTCGAACACAAGCCGAACACAAACAAGCTTTAGGCTCGCTCAAACTCGGCTCGTTTACACCCTAGTTTTAACATCAATTCTGTCAAAGTACCTATGAAACTCTGCATATCCTGAAAATAACCAAATACTTTTCATAAAAACCCATATTTTTTTTGGATCACTTTGATGCACACAAGTATGTATACATAGCTTAGTATATTCGCAATAATTAATTGACTTTATACTAGGATCTAAAGTTTGAGTATGTTACTATACATTCAGTTAAACATTGTTGTAGCAATTACATTACTCTTCCATTCTGTGGCTTGTGGCGGTAAATGACATTCGGATGGTAGAGATGGGTTAACAGGTAACATATTATAATTTATAAAAATACTAATTTAATCATTATGAAAGCACTTATCCATTTAGCCGCATTCCCATCACTAAACCTGGATGCAGATATCTATGACCAGATTTTTGCAAATTTGATAATAGATCTCAGTTTGCACATGCCTATTGACATAATTTTGTACAATTTTTGTAACTTAAAAATCCGTTCTTTTTGTACAAATGCAACATTTCAAGGATGCAGAAATCAGAGCTCAGATAAGAGAAAATAGAGAATAAAAGAAAAAACAAGGTAAAAGAAGATAAAAGAAGAAAAGAATGGCTAAAGAACAAAAAGAGAATTAGAAGAAAAATAGAAGAAGAAGAAGAAAAAGAGAGGAGAAAAGCTAGGGTTTCAAGTAAGGACTTTATTTTGGTTGGTTTTGTAGGTTTAAAGCCTTGAATGAGGAGGAATTTTTTCAAGGTAAACATTTTATTTAGAGCTAATTGATTCATTATAAGGTTGTTGATTTGAGAATTTATGACTAATTAACAAAGTTGGTGATTTTATCAGAAGATTTATGTAAGTACAAGATTTCACAAAGGTAAAAATAAGGCAAGATATTCAATCTCTAATACATAAATCAAATTACTCATGGGTCAAATCTTTATAGAATTTCTTCACATCAAGCAAGTCATTAGTACCTAATATTGCTAGTAAAATTACTATAACTTTATACAATCACTAGCCTAAGTAATTTAATTGTACTTATATTATTCAATCTTTAAGATTATTTCTAGTATAATGCACAGTAAAAAATACAAATGTAGAAATTTGAATGTTATGCTTTATCTTGATGCATATTAATATAAATGAATTATAGCAGGTACATAAAGTGGTTGAGAAATTAAAAAGGCTGATGATAAAGCTAAAAAAAATCTATGAAAATTATGTTGGATAAATTGGCTGAAAATAAAAAAGATCTATAAAGAAGAGCTAAAACAAGATAAGTCTCAGAATGAGCAAAATGCAGTTCCTAACTCTCTCTTTAAGAAATTGGTACATTATGGTCTCGCCTTCAATTGAGGTACCATTAATAGATGATTAGCCAATGGACTAGTTGATGATCAAATACTTTGAATGTGTCAAAGCTTATAGACATCATGGGACATTACTAAGACTTTGAATAAAAAAATAAGAAACAAAAGAAAAGAAAGTAAATCATTTCATATTAACAACTATCATAATGCACTAAATTGAGTTTTAAATACTACATTTTATTTATCTATAGATAGGTATACTTCTGCTTTTTAAAAAAAAAATTTATGCAGAAAAAAAAATTTATAATAAAATTGATGCAACAGATTAGTCTTATTTAGAATTAATAATGCAAATGCTAATTTAAAAGATTAACATAAATGTTAATATTTCTTCATTATATTTTAAATTATATATTAAAATTGTTTATCCCATGTCGGCACTATTTTGGTTGAAGAGTTGTCCGTTGAAAGTTGTCGGTCGTCGGAATCGGAATCTCGTTGCCCCCTTCAAAAAGA
>NEWO01000660.1:70000-101948 GCA_003013225.1 Phalaenopsis aphrodite | reverse complement strand
TCAACCAAAAGTGAGGTCAACATCCCATTACTCACAAGATATAATATTGACTATTTTAAAGTAAAGGAAAAAAACAGGCGGAGCAAAATCAAACAACCATATTTTATCTTATCTTAAGGTTTTGAAGGCGTACTTTTAATATAATAATAAGGAAGAATGTATATGACGTAAACTAGATATTATTTTTGGCACAAAAGTTTTCTATGAATTTCTTAAAAGCTCTGTAGTACATTTTGATGATTTAAATTGTTCACGTTTCAATCTTAATGATTATGATGAACCTATTTAGATGATTATGAAAATTAGATATGTTGTACACAATCCAGACAGACTAATTTACAACTCAATCTATCCTACTTGCTAATGTTAAAATGGTTGTTTGTAGAAAAATTCTAACTAAATTGTTTTCCTCTGTTATGCCTGGTCCTAATCTTAAAGAGAATCAAAATAGGATATGATAATATAAGCTCTAGAAGCTAAGTGATATTACTCATAAAAACTAGCAATTTAAAACTACATCATTTATTGCAACATGATGAGTGTAATCTCCATAATGTGAATATGGAAAAATAACTGATAAAGCATATCTATCAGATAAAAATATTAAGTCGTTCACTGTGCTTAGTTACTCTCTATATCAATCATAAACAACATTCATTACTAACTATTTTCTAAGTTAACTGCTTTAAATATCAGAAGGTAAATCTGAGTATATATATCTTGCACTACAGTCACAAGCAAAGTACCTATCTAATATGTATTCATATATATTTTAACTATATGTCATACTGGGCAACGTGCAATTTAGAAGCCTTGATCATAAAACCCCAAAGAAAAGTAAGAAAACTTGAAATGTTCAGGATTTTCGAAGCTCAATATCAATAGTTATCGCTTTCCGATGTAGCATAGCTAGAAAAGATTGTAGCTATTTAAGGATATTGTGGGGGACCATCTTATATAAGAGATAGCTAACTCGTGACACTGCCAAGCCTTCTCATAAGAAAAATTACTGCGTTAATTCATCTTCAAATTTCATATAATTGTCTATAGCTTCAAATTAGATTGAGCATGTTGGTGATCTTTCAATGTAACATTCAAAGTGCAAATGTGTTCTAATTCATGGCTTCTAATCTCTAATATATATTGAGTTTGCTAAATATGTAGATCACAAGTTTTATGAGCGCTTATTTTAAGTGCAACTAATAAACCATATAATTTTTTATGTTGAATTGAATTTTTTTTCACACATATAAATGTAACAACCTCTTTAACTCTTCATTGCTTTTAAAAAGGGTTTCCATTTTCAAATTAATTGAGAACAAACTCAAGCATGAGGCTATTATATCAACAAACATCAAATTAAAAATACTTTCAGGAATTATCTTTTAAAGGACAAGAGTTATCTACAGGTAATTACCATGAATTATTTATTTTAGCCTCAAAGTACATGAACCAAAAGTGTTCACAAGTTTAGTACTTTCATGTAGAACATAAACTGAGAAAAGAATCTCCAATAGATGCTTGAGTATTGAAGCATCAATGAAATCACAATATTTTCTAGCCTATATATCCACAGCTGCGCCTACTTCTATCCATGATACGCCAACATCATCATTTATACTAGTCAGACGTGACTACTAATCTTTCACCATCCTTATTTACACAAAAGTTTGCAGTTGAAATCTTTTGGGAATAAATAATTACATATATTGGAGACCAAAGTTGAATGAATACGGATATATTTTTCAAAAATAAATTTAATTATAATTTGATAATAGCTATATTGGAGGATATGAAATTGTTCACTGTGCCATACCAAAGTGATATATATATATAAAATGTCGTATGTTCCGATTTCTTTCTGCTAGTGTTTCGCCTTCATGGGCGAAACCTAGTCTCCTCATCGATTGCAGTTCGTCGTATCTTCTCCATCGCGCTTCGTCCGAGTCGTTTGGCGTCGATTTCTTCGTCACGCACTGTTACGTGTGTCTGTTAGCCCTGCAGGCGCGCTTCTACTGTTTCCGTCTGTCGCACATTGCCACGCTTGAAATGTCGCTCGTTTGTCAGCTGTGCCTCGCTTCTGCGGCTCCCGGCTTCTTCGTCGCGAGTTCTCAGTTGCGCCTCCTGCGGCTCCGACTTCTGCGGCTCTGCGCCTCTGTCTATTGCACTTGCCTCCTTCCTGTGAACTACTCTCCGTCCTGTGAACTACTCGCAGCCAAACTCAAGTAGCTAGCAGTTGTTCAACTCCCTTCCATGGCTACTACTCCTTCTCAACCACCGACTACAACAGTTTTAAACCTTGGGAAGGCTTCCTTTGTTGATATGGTTGGCTCTATGGGATCAGATCAGGTTTTCCCTCAGATTTACCATGAATCATTGGAAGGTCGAGAGGACTACAACCTTATCAATAAGACAGGTAGGAAGAGTGGCAAACTGACTATATACTTCTCTGATGTTGAAGTTTTCAACCTGGTTAACAAGTTTAAATTCACCCTCATTGGGAAGTTCCAATCGGGACATCCCAAAATGGAAATAGTTCGAAAGGCTTTTGAAGATCTCAAACTATTGGGACTTTGAAAGGTTTGCCTCTTTGATGGGAGACATGTGATGATACAATTATCTAAAGTGGAAGACTATGCCAAAATATTTTCCAAAAAATTTATGACAAAAGAGGGAAAATATATGAAACTGCTTAAGTGGTCTCCTGAAGTTGACCCTAGTTAAGAACCACCTATAGTTCCAATCTGGTTTAAACTACTTGACCTAAAGATGCAGTACCTCAACCACCAAGTCCTCTACTCTATTAGAGTTGCACTAGGGAGACCTATGAGATTGGATATACCCACCTTCAATCTAACTAGCCCTTCGGTTGCAAGAATTGTTGTTGAAAGGGATATCACCCTCCCTGATGTGGACGAAATATGGTTTGATACTGCCCACAATGGGTATTGGCAAACAATTATAACAGAACAAAAACCCTACTACTGCAATCACTGTACACTATTTGGGTACACCCCTATCAAATGTTTCAGGCTTCACCCACATTTAAGATCGACAGGCCCTAACAGCATCATCCATGTGGAGGAAAATATAACAGACACTCTTAATCTTCCAGAAATGTTGAATGAGAATTTGACTCATAAGGCTACTCCTCACCAACCAAACCAGCAGCTTCCTTCTACTGTTGTTGAGACAGCTCTTTCTCAGATTACAAATTCTACAAATTTTGTCGTAGCAAAGCTAGTGTCTTCGAACCACCTATTGCGAGAGAAGAGGGTACTCAAATTATAGAGTGTCGGGATCAAGATGTGTTGCAGCCTGAGTCAGGTGAACAATTTACCTCCATCGAAGATCCACCTATTGTTCACACATGACTACTTCTGGTAGATGATTGCCAGGTTTACAAATTCTAAGAAGAAGGAGAAAGGATTGTCAGATCTCAGCAAATCTCAGAATGACTGTATCATTGTTGGTATATCCACCGACTAGATTCAAGGGAAGGGGAAGTGGTATATCCACCGACTACACCTACAATGATTAGGAGTTGTTTCTTTTTGTTTATTTTTGGGGAATACGTTTGTATTCCGTGTGAGCTGAGTTCTTTGTACCCACTCACTAAAACTTTTGTATCCTCTCTTTTTATCAATGAATTTTGTCATTTCAAAATATATATATACATATTGAAAGCCCAAAAAGGCTAGTATATTAAATAGAAAGAAAGATACAGATACAATGTGTGGGAGGGTCCAAGCATGGCACCCTGCCCACACAAAAATCACAAATGGTTCCAAAACTTGAAAAACCAGAAAAAATACATTAGATACTTAAATAAAAAACCTAACAGTGTCGAAATACATAGAATCAGGTGGCTAGAGAGGGACTCAATTTGGTCTTGCCTCTGACTCTAGTTCTAAGGAAGGAGCAAGCTAATAAGCTGGTAAGATGATTGTTATTGCCAGTAGTAACCAATGTATTATCCAAATATGTTATCAAGCTGGAGTCGGCCTCCATTCTTCTTCTTCCTTCTGGAATAGATCTGTCATTCCTCATCTGAAGAATCAGTTTGATAGGGTGATAGAGCTGAAGCAGAAAGAATATCAACCTACCCACAATAGGTTCTAGTATATGTGAAGTATGAGTTGCCTCTACAATAAATACATCCTAAAGAAGTGGAGCTACAAGGCTCTCTTGATTCTCAGTCTGAACACTATCATTCGTAGGTAATAGTCCATCAGGACTATTTTCTATGGGGTTTGAAGGTGTCAGTATCACATCACTCGCAGTAACAGTAACAACAGTGTCATGGGAATCTTTAAGGGCAACAGACACCTCCAGTCTGATAGTATTCTCCCCAGATGAAACTAAAATGTCCAGAGCAGTGGGGTTAGACCCATCCTTATTCACTTAAACCTTAGATTTCAAATTTGGATGAAACTTGTGACATTTATCAAGGACATGACCAAACATCTTACAGTGGGTACAATATGGGGGGTTGTGCTCCATGAAGATTTGTTGTCAATAACCATTATAGGTTGTGCCCAGCTAGACTTCAGTAACATCAGCTAAAGTAATATCCCTTTCCACAAGTATTCTGGTCGTCGAGGGTCTGGTTAGGTTGAAAGTAGGCAGAAGTAGCTTCAAAGGATTCTGAATGATGGCCCCAATAGAGTAGAGAATCTGATGATGAAAAAAATGAAGTTTGAGACCAGGTAAATTAAACCATACAAGTATAGTGGGAGTTTCATGATTTGGGTTAAAATCAGGAGACCACTTAAGTAGTTTCATAGGTTTACCAGCGATGTTAAGATATTTTCTGAAAAAAATCCGAGTAGTCCTCAGGCACAGTTAACTGAATCAATACATATCTCTCATCCATGAGCCCCACTTTCCACTTTTCTATTAGTTTGAGGTCATCAAAACTTTTTCTGATAATTTCCATAGGTGGGTGTCCCACTGAAATTTTCCAATAAGAGCAAATTTGAATTTGTCAGTTAGAGTTGAAATTTCTGACGTGAAGAAAAAGAGCGTTGTCTTCCCACTTTTTCTGCTTACATTCTTAATCAAGGGACAGTCACTTGTAACATCATGATGCTCTTTATAACTTGAAAGGAAGACAATTGTCGTCTCCCCATGAGAATTACCCACCACGTGGACAAAGGAGGTTTTGCCAGGTTCAATCAAAGAAGGAAGCTCCATCACCAGCAAAGAGAAGCCCTGCAAGTCGGGCAGAAGGCAAAAAAGGCGAACCGCTAGAAAAAGGCGAGCAGACAAGAATTTTGTGGCTCTGTCGAGAGGAGAGGAGCTGTAGCAGCAAGCCAGTGTGAGGGTTGTCGAGTCGTGCGAAGGAGGGGAACCGGAGGAGATGAGATTTGTTACGCGAGCCGCTACGGGTGAGGATCGAGCGGCGAGCGAGCCGCTACGGGTGAGGATTGAGCGACGAGCGAGCGTCGTCGACTACGGGAGAGACGACGCGAGCGAGCCGCTACTAGGTGAGAAGACGACGCGAGTGAGCCACTACAGTCTGCTAAGTCGATAGACAGTGAAAACGTCGTCGCAGGAGACGACAGAGAGAAAAATCGAGGAATCACCGTCGGGAATCACCATCGAGGCCATTTCCAGAACGGCTAGACGAGTCGCTAGAAAAAGGCGAGCAGACAAGAATTTTGTGGCTCTGTCGAGAGGAGAGGAGCTGTAGCAGCAAGCCAGTGTGAGGGTTGTCGAGTCGTGCGNATATATATATATATATATATATATATATATATATATATATATATATATATATATATATATATATATATATATATATATATATATATATCATCTCTAATTTCATACTAATCGGTTATTATCAATCTCTACAACTTCGTATATAAGATCTAGAAGATCTCCAAAGGAAATAGTTTTTTATGCCATCAATCTTTGATCCAATAAAAGTGTCCAATCGACTTAACCATCTATGTTCTTTCAATTATCATCCATACCATAAAAAAATATTGATAATTCATCTTTACAAAATATATGGTAAGCATATAGCTTCACTATTGTTTGATAGTTTGAAATTTGATAAACCATATTCAAAACATATTTAATCATTATTTGAACAAATTTCAAACAAAATTTGAACACATTTTCTAATACAATTCAAAATATTATCTTCAATCTTCTATCCAGCTATAATTTATATTACACGATAAAACATTAAAAATGCATGCATCCATGCCTACAACAGTTAGAGTTAAACTGTATTTTTATGTTGAACTTCATTGTCATGACCATCTTCATCTGCTGAGCAAAAAAAGCCAAAATGAAAAGACACATAAAGCAGTGGCAGAACATCATTTTCCCAATATAACAAGAATAAAGACAATGAAAGAAAGTATCAAATTTGCAAAGCACAAGAAGTCTCAACATACAAAAATCATTGTATAGACATAAGCACCCGTTGCAACAGGAAGACCAAGTGTTGTAGTACCCTCAGGAAGTGATCGGAGTTGATTTATGCTGATCCCAATAAGCAAGAGTGCAAGAGCTTCCCACTATATTTGCATAAGGAAAAAATTAAAAATGAAAAATGTTAGAACAGATATCTATGACTCCCACATTGACCATGTAAGAGTACAATTATGTACAAATATGGAAGATTCAAAAAGTTAAAATAGAGGATATTGCCAAATATGTGGGTTAACTTTTAAGAAGGCACTAAAAGCAAACAGTTGCAGAATACAAATCCTTCCCAAATAGCTGTGATTAATACAACTAGAATAATAATGTTGATCCTGCAGACTGTGGCCCAAATAAAATCTCTAACAAATACATGTACATTTTTATAATTCAAAACGGAACATGGGAATAGCTTGCCTGAATTATTGAAAAACGTCTTCTCATAATCATCTTTAAAAGCACCGCAATCACCAAAACCTGCAGGCCAAAGTTCAGCTAATTTTAAATGCTAATTTAACTCTCCCTAACAAATTTGTTTGGTAATTTTCAAAGAATACATAACATTCAAAGGCACAATAGCAATCAGGTGTCCAAAATTTCCATAGTGCAAGTACAGTAATGCGCACAGGAAAGCATTCAGCAGAGAGCCAACTACAATGCTGTTAGATTAAGCATACAGAATGATTATTCATTTGACAGCATAAATAACAGACCTAACAATAACTCATCGATCAAGTCAGTGAATAACCAACATAAACGTAAACAATTTAAAAGATAATCCAAAGCATGAAATGTCAGATAATTTTAATTAAAGTAAAATTTAAAAAATTCAATTTAAAATAGTAAAACGAAAAAACAGTTTCTCTCACAAAACCCAACAATTTCTCAATAGAAAGAATGTAATAAAACCTAAAATTTCCTTTGTAATAGAATAATCTTTACTGAACAAATCTACTTATCAATGCATTTAGCTGATTTTTCCTTGCAAATCTTTTAAATAACTTATCTAAGCCCGTCCTATTAAAAGTGCTTCAAACCAAGTTAGGAGTGAGTGAAGCAATGTGTTGGTCTGCACATTACTTGTCCGTGAAGAATAAGCTCATAGTAAAGCGCGTGCATCACACCACTTCACTGCTTTGCATCATCACGATGTAGCATTCTACGTTGAGCTACAGATCTTAAAAGAATCGTGGTCAATATTTGTGATTTGATTTAGTATTTGCCGCAATAACGAGGCATGAACGATCACTTCTTCCCATTGTTTGTCAAAATTCATTGAGTCATTGTTCATTATTTCTTCATCATCTCTGGCAATCATGGAGATTTTTCTTTACACTTACAGACAAAATGTGAAATGAATATATAGAGAAAGTTATCTTAGATGGTTTGGTCACATTAAGTGTCGACCATTTGATGATCCGATTAGGAGAGTAGATGTTTTAGATTCAACTTATGTTAAGGAAGGCAGAGGTAGACCTAGGAAGACTTGGGCTTATTATATAAAAAATGATCTTAATTTATTAGAGCTAAATGAAAATATGACATTAAATAGGACGCAATGGAGAAAAAGGATTCATGCAGCCGACCCCATGTAGTGGGATTAAGGCTTTGTTGTTGATCTCCCACCAGCTAATTTTTTTATACACTTCTCCCTAGTTTTTGTTATTGATGCTAGAGCTTCACACTCAAGAGCTTCTTAAGATTGCTTTTTGATGCCTCATACACACATTGTCTTACCTCATGCTACATCCAACTCTTAGTTAAGCCCTCTAACTCAATAAATAGTAAAATTCAACCAACATTCTCTCTCCTGCACATATAGGGGCAATTCCTCTCTCTTCAAATGGCAACTCCAAATGGATATTAGAAGATTTTAACCCAAGCATACTCTCTCTTTCATCTCCTTAGCTCAAGCGGCTCACGAGCGAATGAAAATTTAATATTTAAAAGTAAATAAGACAATAAAGAATGTTTTATAATTTTATATTTTATATCAATTATTTTAACACATAGAAGTATATATAAATAAATCAGTATATCAGCCATAATAAATTAAGTTAATAATTAATAAATAATGCTAACCTATTAATTAAACTATTGTTTATCTATTTAATATACTATAGTAAGAAAATTTTACGCTATCCATAAAATGCAATGGTAAATCTCATTCTTAATGATTGAGATGTTTTAATATATAAATACATGCATATAATTACTTACATAAATACTTATCTGAAAACAAAATTAGCATTTCAGTCCTTATCATGTAAAATATAACTAGCGGCAGAAAAGAGAAGCTGTTGGTAGGGTTGGACAAAAGGGAAGAAATAAGGAAAAGAACAGAAAGAAGAAAGGAGAAAAGAGAGGAAAGCTAGAGTTGGAAATAATAATCAAGTTCATGGTGATTTCTTTCGTGAAATGAAATTTGTTAGATTTGAGAGTACAGCATAATGCATAATATTATTGATAGGAGGAAGGGTATTTAAACAAAATTACAATGAATACAATAAATGAAAGAAATAAAAATAAAATAAAGCAAATTGGAAAGAGAAAAAACCAAATAAAACAAATAGTAAATCTAATAATAAGTAATAATGGCAACATAGACATCAATCATGTTCAACTTTGAAGTCATCGAACAAAGGACGACGAATTCTTGGTGAGAATGTCCGCTAGTTGACCACTAGAGGGCACAGGGAACACAAATTTCCCTGGACTCGACCTTTTTCTTAATGAAGTGTCTGTCAATCTCCACATGTTTAGTACGATCATGTTGGACTGGATTGTGATCAATGTTGATGGTTGTCTTATTGTCACATAATAGCTGCACTAGGATGGCGAAGTTCGCGGCGGAGCATGATGCATGGCCAGAGACTTTCACAGATTTTCAAGGATATGGACAAGAATTCAGCTTCAGCACTGCACCAGGCAACCATATATTGTTTTTTGTTTTTTCCAGTAACAAGATTTTCCCCATAAAAAAGAACAATACCGTGAGGTGTAACGTCAATCATGAACCGATATGGCTCAATCAACATCTATATAAACAGCAATAGACTGAAAGTTGTGACGATAGAAAAACAAAGTTGAGCCCGCTGTACCTTTTAAACATTGCATAATCTAATTGATAGCTTGAAGGTGGTGTTCGAAGGGGGCATGCATGAATTGACTCATTATACCAACCGCGCGGCATATGTCGAGGCAAGTATAGGCGAGGTAGATGATTTTTCTCTCAAGGCGCCCATAATGAGTCTTACTGACAGGCACAACATTAAGAATATCAGTTAATTTTTTATTGGGATTCATAATAACAATCACAAGTTTGCACAGAAGAAGATTGTTCTTTGTCAAGAGATCAATCACATATTTACGTTGAGACAGGCAAATGCCCCGAGATGACACAACTACTTTCATGCCTAATAAGTACCGGAGAAATCTCAAATCCTTCATTTCAAAGGACGTAACAAGGAATGTCTTTCAAGGACTCCAATGTTTGGAGATAGTTACCTGTAAGAACAATAACGTCAACATAAATAATAAGGATAACTACCTGGTCATTGTAAGAATGTCGAAAGAAGAGGGTGTGATTCGCTTGAGTCTGAGTTAAGCCATCACCCGCGACCACCTTTGTGAATTTGCCGAACCAGACATTTGAGGACTGAACCAGCCCTTGGGGACTGCTTTAGCCCATAGAGGGACTTTTGTAGCCTGCACACTTGCCCTCTGGAGGCAGTAGTGTCAAAGTTAAAAGAGAGAAATATGTACACTGCTTTTGTAAGCTCTCCATTCAAGAATGCATTATTAGCATCTAGTTGAAATAACGGTCAATCCAAATTCATCGCAAGGGACAACAGCACCTGAATAGTGTTAAACTCAGCCACTGGAGCAAATTTCTTCTTATAGTCAACCTCGTAGGTCTGCGACTACCCTTTGGCTTTCAATCGTGTTTTGTTGCATTCAGAAGATTCATCAGAGTTGAACTTAGTGCTGAAAATTCATCAGCACCCTACAGCTTTCTTACCCCAAAGAAGGCTAACAACATCTCACATATGGTTTCGTTGAAGTGCATTCATCTACTCCATTACTGTCGTTTTTCAGGTTGGATCAACAAGAGCAACCTCAATATTAGCTGAGATCTGATGGCCCCTCAAGATAGTAGCAAATGCACTGTAGGTCGGCGATAGACTGTGAAAAGAGACATATATTATCATATCATAGAGAGAGCATGTTTGATTGTGTGCCTCACTCAGAGAACTCACCTTCTTATTCGGATAAAGGGTCATACTGAAGATGTCGCCCGAAGAGGATTCAAAGTCCTGTAAGGAAGTAGCGGACCCCAAAGTAGGAGCATTGGAACGGGTTCGACGACTGCAGACACGGACAGTGGAAGGAGGAGAAAGTGCATTCAATGGAACAAGGGACTTCTCTGTAGTAAAAACAATAGGGGGAACATCCATAGGAGTAGGATAAGGGGTTGTATCTAAGAAAGACTCCCCCTCACTTCAGGCTAAGTTAGAAAAAATAGAGAAAACTTTCAAAGAAGGTGACATCAGCAATCACAGGGATTTTGTTTGTGGTGATCAAGGCAACAATACCCCTTTTGAGTTGTGGAGTACCCTAGGAAGATACATTTTATGAATTTGGGATCCAGTTTACTCTGAGTGGGGGCAGAGTTCCGAACAAAAACCGTGCATTCAGAAATCTTAGGATCTAGGACACATACGTTAGATTGTGTGCTAAGCTCGGATTAGAACGCTAGGTAGTATTTTTGATGCCGTAGTTATAGTTGCCATTGCTTGTGTCCTAACCAGGCATAACTTTGATTGTCTTTTATATGTTTATCGAGTTTGAGACATTCGCAATAGTATGTTAGGGGCGGTTTTTTTTGCAGGAAGTCATGCCTACAACACACACATATAACTGAGAGGAGCAATTAATAATTGAAATAAATACTCTTTTCTGCAGGAGTCGCTAAGCTCCTCCTGTCAGGTATGGCTCATATGTGTTACATGAGATAACCCGTGCTAATTTTTCTGTGAGTCGAGTCCTTTTCTTTTATCATATAGTTGATAGAGTCCTTACAGTGAGTATCTATCGGAAAAAAATACGAAAACGGGTTCCAAGGCGCATGGCTCATCGAACCACGTGATGAGGGGTCAGGAGCAATAGGCTCGTGTCTCATATCTTAAGTTTGAATTCATATTCTTATACAGAATTAGGAACAGACTTGTATATGCGGTGTCTGGCCGCCCTATCCTGCATTCCTAAGATATGTTGCCGACTCAGTGCACTGGCCTATTCTTTGTTCTGCTTGGTGTGCCTTTACTTTCCTGTTGTGTGCTTGAAACTGGCTTCGCCCTTTTTATGTGTGGTTTGCCTGGGATTATTCAAGAAATATAATTTAAGCTCTTTAAAACCTAAAATTTTAAATCTTTCAAATGTCCTAATATAATTTCGGATTAAAATATCGGATTAAAATATCTCAAAATTTTAAATATGCACTTTACTTTTCTGCATGGCCTTCGAGTCAGTTTTAAAATAGGTCGTATTGCATGGGCATAACCCAGGTCATGCTAATAAAGCCTAAACAATCTAAAGACAGCACTAGATAACTACATTGCATCATGCATGTCCAGAGGATGAGTCCCTGCACTCCTCCAAATCAACTGGCCCAACATAATTTTTTATTTTAATTGGTTGCCTAAAACGCCTAGGTCGTTAGAAGACTCCTCAATCCAGACAGGGTGGAAAACGTTTTTTAAGAGTGCTCTAGCTTTAATAATTTGGGTCTCTCTTTCCTTTACTGGAGGCAACTTGTCACTTATGTTTGGCAAGTGTGTCCCACCTCTAAAAAATCATTCCTTTAGAATATAGGAGTAGATTTTCTTTCTCTTGACATTAGGGCTACCGAGGTTCATTTAGACGGAGCAATTCATGATTGCTGACAAAAGAGCCTCCGGTCAAGTTGGTATAACTACCTTCTGATCAGGTAGACTTGAGGTCTGAATAGCTTGGGATAGAGAATCCATGATGTCCTGACCCCGTTATCTGTACCATATTAAGATCACACTCTCATTTCCTTTGTTTACCCTCGTTGAGCCCTGCACTCATTTGCAGTTTTCGTTGAAGTCATTTAGCGGGTCTAACTTATCTAACAAGTTATTGCCCATTTGGAATGCAACAATTAATCCTCTGCCCTTACAGCCCAGTCTGGCCTCGGAGCGGTGGATTCTTTCCTACCAAATGACCCGGTTATTTCACAGGCCTCAATAGCCTATGATCCGCTACCTATTTAAAGACTTATTCTCTATCATGTGTCTTAGCGATAGCTCATAAAGCATCAAAATGTTTCCTATGACATAACTATCCTTTGTGACTCATTTGCTAGTCGTAACTTAATTGTAAGCAAAACTCCTCTGATCAAGAATATTCTTGAACAACCCCCTAGATGTAATTAACCATAAGAAACATCTCTTTGAGAGCACTCTTGACCCTAGAACAAATTCATAAATTTGGTTCTCTGGTTTGAGTAGCTTATGTAGGTATTCTTTCATGGATATTTGGTTCAATGTATTTCTGTCCGATTTTGTTTGGACGTAAACTCTTGACCTATCACACAAGGTTTACCGCACATAAGCTCTTCACGTTCTTTTTTAAATATTTTTTTATCATCATTGTATTTCCTTTTTTTATTCTTTTCTTCTTTGTATCATCCACATGATTTAAAAGAGAGATTGTTCAAAAGAAAGAATTATACGAAGATAAATAGGCTAGTGGCACCGAGTTATATTCTAAAAAAAAGCAAAATAGATTGGCGACCCAGTTGGGATGAGACTCTCTCCGCTTTAGGAGTCCTAGCATCACTATTTTGTCTATTATACCCTCTTGGCTTCAAATTTACGTGTCTATTGCGATGGGTAGCAACTTGGCACTACCCGGTCCCTTTTCTTTTACCCTCAGCATTTTGGTCACTGCATTATCATAGGCAGCAGTGTTATTGTATAATTTGTGACTGGTTTCTTTTAACATTTTCTTGTTGTGATCGTTGTCCCTTCTTGCTTTACAGAAATTGAATGCAAAAAGTTGGTCATGCACTCTCTCAGCATCTTTTATGCTCTTGAAGGTACTAATAAATTTGGTTCCTTTGAGTATCCTATATGGGTTAACCTCGGTAATCCCACACCCGCTAAGGCGTCCACTCTATGCCCTCCGTTGAAGAAGAGGAGTCGTGCACAAGTTTTTTTCCCACTGCGATAGCCCACATTGGAGCACCCCCCTCTACAAAAAGGTTGGTGCCCAATGGTGATGCGCCACAGTGTGTTCCTATCTTTTCCTGATTTCTCTTAATGTGTTCTCAAGGCTTTCCTCGCCCACGACAGTTTATTTACCTGACAGTTCTATGGTTACTATTCTCAGACCAGCTGTTGTCCTAACTCCCGTTGTCTGTGGTCCCTTTGATGATCCGCCCGCCCTAAGAATGGGCATAAAAGGCTGAAGGTCCTAAAATGGGTTGTTGTGGTTTCAGCAGCATGCTCCCGTTCCTGTTCAGGTCTCTACATCTGTTGAGGTTCCAACCCAAGTGGAATTCTAGATTCCCTTGACCGAGAATCCCCTTTCTGTTCTCTCTGGTTGCGAGGACCATGCCCCCGCCAGGCTTGATAGGTGGTATCCTCCTTCCCATGGCCCAAGCCATCTTAGGCCTGCAGTCCAGATTGACCGCAACACCCCAAGTCTTTTGACAAAGAAGATTATGGGGGTAGTTTCCTTCTTTGAGAGGAAAGGGACTGGTTTCTCCCCCTGATAACTGAAACATCCGAGTGAGGTAAGAAACAACTCCTTTACTACCCTCACCCGCGAGGTTCACGTGGTAGGAAATCAAGGTTCGCCTACTGATCCACTACGAGGGCGAGATACTTTCCATCCGTTGTGCAGACCCTCAAGCCTGCTCCGGAGTCTCAAGAGGCTCCGAACATAGCACTCGAAGAGGATGTACCGGAGCATGGTTCCATTGCCATCATTAGTGCTATTGTAGCGGCTCTAACCACACTTTCTGTTGTAACGGCTCCATCCGCACTTCCAGATATAATCTCTTTTGTTAAAAATAATAAAAAGAAAAATTTGTTGGCTTTAGATATTTTTATTGTTGCTATGAAGAGGTCTAGGGCACACCCCTATCGATACTCGTCTTATTTATTTCAGAATAAACATATAAGAGAGGGTTATCACTCGATTTCACCCAAGAGGCAGTGGGTCCGTAAGACTCCCGCCACTACACCTCTTGTGGCCCCAGCTCCGACTCCAGAGATTGTGGTTTCGATCCTAGGGTAAGTCATCCTTCCAGTTGATCGTATCTTGGAGCCACCTGAATCAATCCTGCGGCAGAGCCTGCGGTAGGTTCTAAGGATGACATATCCGAGGATCCTTCTGATGTTTATGAGGGTCTTCACGATGAGGACGACCTATTCGGTGAATTGTTGCACAATTTCGAGATAGCAACAGATCAATTCATGACTGTAACCACTTATTGTTAAAGATTAAATATTGATAACTCCACTCCTGATCTTGACGAGGTTGAGCATCAAGAACCCTCTAAGCCTCAAGATGACCCTGCGATTGATTAAGGGTACCACCTCAAGGACGATACAATCGTTCTCTTACAGAATCAGATAGCTCTCCTGACTACTCAAATGGCAGCTCTCCATGCTGACAGAACCGGATCCGTCGTTTCGCCTTCGACGCAGGAAGAGACATATTTGGTGATGTCTATCGTACTGCCTGAGCCTATGAGGCAAGTCCAAGCCACCTCTTCTGATAATGTCCAGCCTGAACAAATCCCCTCTGACTTGCATCTGCAATCCTTAGTGGATGCAAAGATCAAGGCTGCTTTAGCGGCTCAGTAAGGAGAGGCTGTGGTGAGGCAGGGTCGACCTTACGTCGACGCCTACTAATACATACCGTATCCTTCAGGGTTTGTACCCCCTCACTTCACCTAATTTCATGAGGTCAAAAATCTTTGGCAACACATTGCCCAATTATGAGTGCTATGTTGCAACGTCAACAACAACACCTTGCTTCTTCGCTTGTTTGTGACTAGTTTGGTTGAATTTTCTTTTGAATGGTACATCGATCTACAAAACGACACCTTTAGAACGTTCTTCGAATTAAAGGATGCGTTTGTGAAACGTTTCGCTAGAGCTCACCATCGGGTCACTTTTATTGACCTAATGTTAGCCCAGCAAAAGGCTAACGAGTCTTTGATAGACTTTGTATCCATTGGGGAAACCTGAGTATGAAGTGCGACCCTCTCCTTCAGGAGCAGCATACTGTCACACTCCTCACGAGTTAAATCAAGGGCCCCATAGCTATCTTATTGAAGATAACTACTATCAAGACCTTTAAGGTTCTGATAGAGAAGTTGGCCACTTTACAGGACACTGCAGGGACTCTAGCCATTAAGGCCGACAACAAAGCCAAGGGTAAGAAGTCTCATGTGGTGGGTCCTTAAAGAAGGATGAATGAGAGTCCAGATTTGATGACAGTTGACAGTGAGCTGAAGAAACCAGTCCTATCCACGGAGCTAGCTCACCTGTCCTCACAAAGATGGAAGTCCCAAACTCCAATCAAAAGAAGCCTAAGGTATACTCTTTCAATAATTATTGCCTTAGGAAAATTTTTAAAGATTTAATCAAACAGGGTATGTTGCAAAGAAAGCCAGATGAAGAGGAGGATTCAAGGAGCCCAATTTTTGCCATTACCATAGGCATTTGGGGCACACGTTGGAGGACTACTACGTGTTTCAAAATTGGCTTGAAGCCCGCTTCAAATCCGGGGAGATTAAGAATCTGGAGCCATACCTAGAGAAGCCCCTTGGAAAACGATCGGCCATGCTCGTTGCATCCATTCCAGTCACACCTGGTGCAACACCAGCTACGGATTATGCTTCTGATGTATTTTCTTTCAGTTCATTCACAAATGTAAGATCAAAGGAAGAGCATGTTCCCTCTAACGCCTTTTGTGCCACTTTTGAATCAATGAAAGAAAATATTTTCGAGTATTTGCATGTGTTTCATGTATTTATGATTAGCTCTCATGAGTCAGACATAGTTTGGCAAAGAAGAAGAGCAATAACCATTATTGCCCACCTTCAAGGGTGCTTACCGCACATGCGATGATTTGAGCGATTCATCGGATGGTGCAGGTGAGAAATCTAACTCTCCAGGCCCTCCCGTATAGCCTCTACCTGAGTGTTCCATTAGGGATGAGCCCTGTGGACCTCTAATAGGGATTTTCAGGAAGTCCACTTACGAAGAAACAAGCTCATTCCTCCAAGGGCAGCTAAGCCTACTCTCAATGAAAACGGGAAGAAAATCATCATCCAAGAGGTAGATGATCATTGTGCTGTTCTCACTCAAAGCAATAGAACCAAGAATCCCTTTAGTCTGGTGGATTGCAACATGCTTGCACACCTTAAGAGGTTTTCGACATTGTTGAGTATCTATGATACACTCCTATCCTCAGAGCTGAGGGAGACTTGTTGAAAGCTCTTTTAAAGCCCGAAGTCTTCCATGCCTATTACTCTAAAGAGAGGATGAAGGAGGCGGTCTTACCATAAGATATATCTGTTGTTACCTTTCTAAAGATGATCTACTATTGGGTACTCCCGACCACAATCGTCCCTTGTACGTCATAACTATGATAGACGAGACACAATTAAACCATATATTAGTTGATCCTGACACATAATTAGCATGTGCACCCTCGAGTTGCTTTCATTAAGCGCACGAAGATTTTGCATACGGGATCATGTTAAACGACTTCAACGAAAAAGGCAAAAGACCATAGGGTCATTAATCGCACGAAGATTTCACTCTGACGGGTCGCCGTGAGCCCCATTGGTAGCAAAGGATTTGGTCAAAAGTTTGTACGTCGCTTTACCGTGAAGTTTTCAACACTTCTCGCGAGAATGATTGGGTTTATGACAGCAATCATAAGTGGGGTGACCGGTCCGAAGCGACACGAACGAGGGCAGAGCACTATTCGAGATCAAGGCGAATGATTCGGCCGAAGGAGTAGAAATGTTGAGCATGACAACTGTTCGGCTCTCTTCCAACGAATCTCGTTGAAAGCAGCGCGAGCAAAAATAACAAGATCCCAACAAAGAATACGGCCCAGACTTCTTGGACCCTTGATTTTATTCTTGGTTGACCTTAGAAAAAATCCTCACGAGAGGCAGCTGCCTGGGAAACAAAAAAATGATGGATAGTTTTCCAAGGGAGAGATAACTGGCTAAAACAATTTGTTGGATAGTTTTCTGCGGGATAATTTTCCACAAGGAATGCTAAGAGAAAAATCTCTTTTGGGAAAAGAAGAAAAATTTTCTCCACGGGAGAGAGCCTGCAGGTGGGAGAAAGAACCGGCAGCAGAAAAAAAGAAAAAACTGCAGGAAATGCCGGCAAATTTATGAATTGAGAGAAGCAGATTATAAATTTACTTCTCGGGATTGGACTCATGAGAATCTATCATTATACAGCTCCAGCTCAAGTTGTGTCAAAAGAGAATTGATACTTATTCTATCAAGATGTGTTTTGAAATGACAATACCAACATAATTGACATACCAGAAGCTTGCAACATTCTTACTGCCTTCAAGAGGGTCGGCCTTACTACTATGAAAAGATAAAAGCTTCAACAAATAATATCGAAGCTCCCCAAATCCCGGGAAACTGATGCGGAAACGGCCTAAGAGACAATTTTGCAATGATTGGTACAGTACATCCCTAGTGAGGACTGCTTGGACTAGCCCAGGAGGTTTGGTCTACACTTCCTTTTTGTGGATTTCCCTCCTATTTGAATTGAGATCCCACTCTTTTTATCATAAATCTATAAATATGTTGTTTTTTTCTATTTTTAGCCCAACTCACTTCCTCCCACATGAAGCCCACACGCGGCATCCTCCCTTCCACGCCTCACATTTATTTGTCCTGCTCGTGCTCCACCTCTTCATTCAAATCGTACGCAAATAGAGCCTCCCATACGTGAGAAATTGTACGCAAATAGAGCCTCACATTTATTTGTTCTGCTTGTGCTCCACCTCCTCCTCTAGTGTTCTCTTTCTCTCTCCCACTATCTCTCGCTTCCTAACTCTCGCTCACTGCTCTAATGTGATCAAACATGAAAGGAGATAAGGGATAAGCCCTCTACTTAACTCCCTCACTGTCGATGTATCTGTTTTGAACGAGCAGGTATCGAAATAGATGTTTTTTTTTTATTAGTTGATTAAAATTTTAAAATTGGTTATTACACCTCGAGTTGATGGTGATTTGAACGATGCAAACGAAGCTGCACTTGTGTGCGATGAACAAGTCAAACTATGGAGCATACTATCAACGACAAGTCGTGCATACTCTGACACCATGTGAGGGAAAATAGCACTTTCTCCTATTTCCCACCTGAATGCATATGTTACATGTTTATCCAATCTTTATAGATTAGGAATATCTCTAATAGAGGAAAGATCCTACAATTAGATCTCCTATAATTAGGTTACCTAATATAGAAAATATTTTTGTAAGATTTCCTATAATCAAGCTTTGTAATATGCAACCATTAGATTTGTTACTTTCCATAATGGCTTATACAGGCATGGGATCATCCCCTTATCGTAAGGGAGACCAATTTGCCTTTGCAATTATGGTCATGACAAAATTTTCCATCGCAGTTAGAGAAGTCCCATCTCACATTTTTCTATCATTTTTGGTTAAAGACAATAATTTGATAGGAGGTATGTCTAGTATGTGTGGCCGCAAGTCATTGAGATTATCTTCAGTCAACCTAGCAAGATCCAAAACCTAGTACAAGGAGATGGGATTGTGGATGAAATTTTCTTTGAAGATCTTCAATATCAATTTAAACTCAAAGCCAATCGAAAGAAGAACTCATTGGTGCCAGATATATGCACATCAAGATACTTGATATAATAACTGCTCTAGTTGGAGTTGGCAATCAGTGTTAGAGGCCTATGCCAACTTGGTGAGTTCAGCTCTTAGATCATGGTACATGGATGGTCCAAAGTGAGTTCATAGAGCAACCAAAATGCCACCCCATTTTGTAAGTCATTTGATTTTTTTCATCCAATCGTGCAACGAGCTTAACCCGATTGGTAATGTTTTGAAACCCATAAAATTATTTTATCTTTTGAGTCCTGATCTTTAAATTGCCACCAAAGTAACAAGGCCCGTACTAATGTGAATGACCTTCCACTCATTAGTTCAGGCATTTGCATATTGTGGAGTTATTGATAGCAAGTTCATCCGGATTGGTTTTGCCTTTAAATTACTCTTGCCGGGTCTCCAACATCATCAAACAAAGGTTGATTTTATGGAGTTTATACTTGATGGATTAGAGGTGTTCCATCGTGAAGGACAAACGAACGGCAAACCTGACATGTGACTACAGCTTACCAGGTATTGCAATGGGAGTGCAAAAGGGTCGATGAAAGCGCAAATTGATAGAATAAAACTAGAATTTGATTCAGTTCTGAGGAACTGAAAGAGCATGTAAACAATTTCAAGCAATTCGACACTAACTCCATGAAAGGTCTAGAGGAAGAAGATGAACAGAAATTTCATTTGTACGTAATATTTTTGCAAACATCCGGTTATACTCTAATACTGCATATAGTATATAGCTCTCATTACTATCTCCTAGCTGCAACCAGGAAAGGAAAGTGCCTAGGTACTTAACCGCTTCACAGTTATAAGCAGTGCACCTTATCTGTTTTTTGCCCCCAGCTTGCACCGTCCTACCCTGTTTCCTCATGGAGCATTGCAGCCAATGTTGTATAATCTTTGGCCATCTCCTTAGAACCATTTGTTGTTCTTTCCTATGCATGGATGCAAGCTCCTTGTTACCCACCACTACTGACGTCAAACAACACGGAGATGCATTTATGCATCAGCGCATGCATCCATCCAAAACATACATCCATGTGCACATTCAACTTCCATACATACATTCATATGTTCATGCTTCACATATATCCATGCATGCATGCATACGTATATATGACTTCCATACTAAATGCATATACGCATGCATGCATACATATATGCATAAAAATATACACCAAGTGCAAGCCACCAATTGCGCATACATTTATAAGTATTTCTACTCAAATACATGAACCAAACTCCAACAAATTCATCCAAGCAATAAAATTTGGTAAGAGCGATCAAGGTACTCAGAGAGAATTCAGAAAATACGAATACTTCTAGAAAAGTACCTTAAGGTTGCTCAGCATTTTCACGGTTGCAGGATTGAAGTAAAGCTGGATGAATGATATAAAAACAGTTAAAGCATGTTCTTTCAAATTTCAACTTCAGAATCCCTATAACTAAGTAGAATCAAAACAGATGAAATACCTGCATAATAAACTTTAGATAGTTGTTAATGGCATATAAAAGGGCAGGGACAGCCAACAGAACATTATTGCGAGCAGCCTGCAAACAGCACAGTTAAAATAAAATAAAATAAAAATACAGAACACATCACCCTGATCATATAAAAGCAACAACAAATTTGTCCAATTACAGCCATGGCAAGGGTGCAAACAGAAAAGAATTGTAAAATGTGCATTGTAAGATGACTAACAAAGCACTAATTTATAGTTTAGATTATAGTATACGTAAATTAACAGAAAAGTTCTTCCAAGACAGATAAATTGCTTGCTAGTTAAGCTAATATAACAAATTTGCCAATGCAGATTACTGTAACTGCAGTCATCTACTATCAGCTTTTCAAATTTGATGAAAGGTACAAACAAAAACTAAAATAATATAGCTACAGATTGACATAAGAAATAAATTAAGGAAAAATACTTCTATAAAATTTTTACTTCACAAGATTATTGCACAGAATATAAAAAATCTAAAAATAAAAAAGCAACGTGCTAAACTTCAGTCTTGTGCTGGCATGGTAAAGCATTACTCATAACAAAAAAGAAAATCATAATACAATTAAATTATGCACAGGATATAAAATTACCAACACAAAAGAAGAAACTGAAAGAAGGGGTTTCTCTCCAACTTTCTGGCGCCTAGCCTGTAAAAAAACTAAGGTGATATGAAATATTGTGAATGCTTAGGAACAAATAAATGGAATATAATTTAACAAAAAATAAGAAAGAGAATAAACAAAGGATGCAACAATTCTTCATCAAATCCTCAATCATTCCATGTAAAATGTGGGGAAAATGATATTATAAAGGTTAGCAGATTCAAGTGATCATAGCAGTGTAGATTAATAGATAAAGTGCTTAAACTACTCACATTTTACACAATATAGTAGGCCAAGAAAATAAAGGCAAGTAAATCGAGAATGAAAACATGCTAAAATCATTAAATTACTAGTATGCTTAGAACGCACTCTAATGGATAAAAAATGAGTCCACAACTAAAAAGAAAAAAAAATCTGGGAGAGTTTATATAAAGCTAAACTAGAATAGAATATTAGACTATGGGAGAGAAGGGGTAAATTTGGATATTAATAACGTACATAATGAATCATCTGAACTAATAATGCAAGCTACAAGATGTTTCCAATTTGTCAAAAAAATTTAGGTAGAATGTGCAGTATTTAGACATTGCACATGAAAATGAAACACAAAAGAGATTTAGCAAGGGATGGAAGGGTAAAATTGGATCAAAGAAAGTTTAAGCAATGCACAAGCAAATTCACCAACAAATAAAAGGAGGGCCATCCCAAGCAAGCAAGCTCAAGAATGAAAGTCCAATACAATATATATCTCCATTTTTCTATGGGTGGGCTACAAAATAATTATACAAAAGGCAATTTATGCACATATGCTAATTATTTGAGGTTAACATTAGAGCTTTTGGCAAAGCATGGAAAGGAAAATTATGGCTCAGCCAACAAGCAAAGAATCCTGCTAATTCAAGTTCCAAACATAGAAGGAAACAAAAAAATAAAAATAAAAACTTCATGAAACATTTTTATTAATAGGGATGATTTTCCCGCCCTTCTTCTTCGTTCATGTAATATAATAAATGTGAATCACCATTTACTCATTGGAGTTATGATGAAATGTAATGAAATAATTGGAGTCAAAGTCCTCTAGAGGGATTCATGGCTTTTCCATCAAACAATAATTTGAGCCCATGCTTCTAATATATATATGTATATATATATATATATATATATATATATAATTTTTTTTTTTTTGAAAAGCCCAAGGGCTGATCTTATTGAAATATAAAGGATACATAAAGGTTGTATGAAAAGAGCCCAAAAGACGCACCCTACCCATACGCTACAAGTACAATAATACCCCAACAAAAAGATATAGATAGACTCAATAAAATGTAAAATAAATTTAAAACATGCAGAAAACAAGTAGCTAGGGATGAGTCAGTTTAGTCCTGTCTCTTCCTCTAGTTTTAGGAGCTGAGTCAGATAACAAACTTTGAAGAGTCGTGTCATTGCAAGGAGTAACCAGAGTATCATCCATTAAGTTTCCAAGTTTGAGTGTGCCTCCTGTCTTCTTCTTCCGCTGAGAAGCGTAAACCTGTCATTTTTTATCTGAAGACTGGCTCATGTGATCCTCGGTCTGATTTGATGTTAGAACCGCAGTAAGAGAAAAGACAGTCATTGCCACCGCGATAGGTTCCATTGTATGTGAAGCGTGAATTGTTACCTCTGCACCTGATGTTTCCTGAATAGGAGTTGTGGAACTATTCTGATTTTCGGTTCGATACACACACACATATATATATATATATATATATATATATATATATATATATATATACACACGAATGGCGTCAGCAGCGTGCTTTGCTATGGTTTCACCCGTGGCGATTCCCGGCTCTAAAACTATCGAATTCACTTCTTTTCTACGCCTAAGCTCGCAAGTCGTCTCTCCAGCCCGACGTCGTCGTTTTGTTTGCCTTACCCGAAGACGACGACGTCTTCCTGTTCGCACGTCGTCTCCTAACTGACGACGCGCCTCTCAGCTCGCATTCGCCTTCCTGCCCGACAGACGTGTTCGTCTTGCAGGCGCCTGAAGACAACGACGTCTTCATGTTCGCATGTCGTCTCCAAACCAACGATGTGTCTCTCTGCTCGCATTCGCCTTCCTGCCCGACAGACGCTTTCGGTTCGCACGTCGTCTCGCAGAAAAACGCTTTTGTCTGCTCGCATCCTACCGGGCAGACGGTTTCTTCTGGCATCTTGCCCGACTCTTTCTGTCAGCAACCTCGTTGTTTAACTCTGACAGCTCTCCTTGCTTTGATGGCGTTTCCTTCTTTTTTGGTTGAGCCGAACAAAGTCTCATTTGCTCACGTGGTGGGTAACTCTCAGGTGGAGTCCGCAGTGGTATTTCCCTCTAGTTATAAGAAATGTTGCGAGGGTACAAATGATTGACATTTTGTTAAGAAAGGAAGTAGGAAAAGTAACAATATTTTTCTCTGAATCAGAAATTTCTACCCTGACGGAAAAAATTTAAGTTTGCTCTCATTGAAAATTTCAGTGGGGACACCCTACTATGGATGTTATCAGAAAGAGTGTTAATAATCTTAAGCTAGTAGGCAAGTGGAAAGTGAGACTCATAGATGGGAGACATGTGTTGATCCAACTAACAGTGGTTGAAAACTATACCAGCAATTTTTTCAAGAAATATCTTAATATCGCAGGCAAATCAATGAAGTTGCTCAAGTGGTCTCCTGATTTTGACCCAAATCATGAAACTCTCATTGTACTGATATGACTTAGTTTACCTGTTCTAAGGCTGCATTTTTTTCATCATCAGGTTCTCTACTCTATTGGGGTCATTCTTGGGGATCCTTTGAAGTTAGATCTGTCTACTTTCAACCTAACCAGACCCTCGGTGGCCAGAATACTTGTGAAAAGGGATATTACTTTATCTGATGTTACTGAAGTCTAGCTGGGCACAACCCATAATGGTTATTGGCAACAAATCGTCATGGAGCACAGACCTCTATATTGTACCCATTGAAGATGTTTGGTCATGTCATTGATAAATGTCACAAGTTTTATTCAAATTTGAAATCTAAGGTTCAAGTGAATAAGGATGGGTCTAACCTCACTGCTCTGGACATTTTAGTTTCATCTGGGGAGGATACTACCAGACAGGAGGTGTCTGTTGCCTTGAGACCCCCCATGACACTGCTGTTACTATTACTGCGAGCGATGTGATGTTGGCACCTTCAAACCCCATAGGCAACAGTACTGATGGACTATTATCTATAAATGATAGTGTTCAGACTAATAATCAGGAGAGTCTCGTAGCTCCACTTCTTCAGGAAGTATCCGGTGTAGAGGCAACTCATACTTCACAGATACTAAAATCTATTGTGGGTACTACGGTTGGTATTCCTTCTGCTTCAGTTCTACCAACCCATCAGACTGATTCTTCGGAAGAGAAATAACAGATCTATTCCAGGAGAAAGAAGAATAATGGGGGTTGACTCCAACTCGGGAACATATTGAATGATAGATTGGTTACTACTGACAATGGCAATCATCTTACCAGCTTATTAGATTGCTCCTTCCCTAGAACTAGAGGCAGAAGCAAGACTAAATTGGGATGCTCTTTAGCCACCTAATACTATGTATTTCGGCATTTTAGGCTTTTTATTTAAGTATATAATGTATTTTTCAGTTTTATTCTAGTTTTGAAACCATTTCTGATTTTTGTGTGTGCAGGGTGCATGTTTGGGCCCTCCCACACTTTTTATTTATATCTTTCTTTCTATTTAATATATTAGAGTTTTTGGGCTTTCAAACTATATATATATATATATATATATATATGATACATATAGCATCGTCTTCCTCGATACCGCTCTGCTACGGTTTGTCATTATGGTGAACTTTGGTTTATGCTCAACTACTCATGTTCAATCTCCTTTTGTTTTCGTTTGTTTTGCGCGTCATCATCCTCATGGCTCGTCTTTTGCGGCGTCTTCTGCGAGAGTGCGTCCGTTTGGCAAGCTGAATGATTCATGATAGAGGCTCATCTTCGGCGGCGGCGTGTGTCTCTACATGATCATTTGCTCACTGAACTGTTCGCGAGTCTTCGGCAGCGTCCTCTGTGTGAATTCTTCTACGTCTGCGGGCTGAAGGATTGACGCTTATTTTGATGGGGCTTCCTTCTTCTTTGGATGATCCTGACAAAGCCTCCTTCTCCCATGTGGTGGGCAATCATCTGGTGGAGTCTACTGTTGTCTTCCCCTCAAGCTATAAAGAATATCGTGATGGTACGAGTGACTGCCCTTTTCTTAAGAAGATAAGTAGGAAAAGTGGGAAAGCATCACTCCTTTTCTCTGATTCAGAAATGCCAACCCTAACTAAGAAATTCAAGTTCGCTCTTATTGGAAAATTTCAGTGGAGGCACCCACCTATGGAAGTTATCAAAAAGAGTTTTGACGATCTCAAACTTATAGGCAAGTGGAAAGCGGGACTCTTTGATAGGAGGCATGTGTTGATTCAATTAACCCTTGCTGAAGACTGCGCTCGAATTTTTTTAAAAAAATATCTTAACATTACAGGCAAGTCAATAAAATTACTTAAGTGGTCTCCTAATTTGGACCCAAATCATAAGTCTCCTAATGTTTCGGTAAAGATTAATTTATTTGGTCTCAAGTTGCATTTCTTTAATCACCAGGTTCTCTAATCTATTGGGACCATACTTGGGGATCCTATGAAACTAGATCTGCTCACTTTTAACCTAACTAGGTTTTTTGTGGTTAGAATAGTTGTGGAAAAGGATATCACCTTACCTGATATTACTAAAGTCTGGCTGGACACAACTCACAATGAATATTGGCAACAAATTGTCATGGAACATAAACCTTTTTATCGTACCCACTGTAAGATGTTTGGGCACACCTTTGATAAATGTCACAAGCTCCATTCAAATTTGAAAGATAAAGCTCAAGTAAACAAGGAGGGGTCTAACCCCATTGCTATGGACACATCTGCTCAACCTGTGCCAGAAGTTCCCACAAGACAGGATTTGGTGTCTGATTTGCATGTGGATCCCCCCTTGCCAATACTGTTTCTATTTCTGCGACTGATGTGATGTCGAATGGCTCTGTTGGGCAACCTACACCTTCAAACCTTATTGATAACATTGCTGAAGGATCCTTACCTACAAAGGATAGTGTTCAGACTGATAATCAGGAGAGTCTTGCAGCTCCTCATCTTCAGAAAACATCTTATACAGAGGCGACAACTCATACTTTACATACACTGAAACCTATTGTGCTTACAACAGTTGGTAATCTTTCTACTACGGTTCTACCACCTCATCGGAACGATCAATCTTCGAATGAGGAATGACAGGTTTACACATCTAGAAGCAAGATGAAGAATGGGGACCTAGTTGAGCTCGAGAATCTAATAAATGATACTTTGGTAACTTCGGGTAATGGTACACACATCACCAATTTGTTAGTCGGCTCGCTTCAGAGAACCAAAGGCAGAGGCAAGATTAAATTAGGGCGTCCCTAACTATATGTATCTTTTCTACTTTTGGAATTTTAGGTGTGTTGTACCGTATGAGTTGGGTGCCTTCTTTTGGGCCCACTCATATAACATGTTGTATCTTTTTCTTCTAATATATTAGCCTTTGGGCTTTTTTAAACACACACACACGTGCACACACACACACACACACACACACGTGCACACACACACACACAAACACACACACGCGCGAGCGCGCGTGCTAGTAATATATTAGCCCTTGGGCTTTTTTAAACACACACACATACACACACTTGTGTAAATAATAATAAAACTACTAGTAAGACCCAACTAAAGTAACACTAATTAAGAAAATAAATTTAAACAAAAACATAAATATTTAAACCTAATTTCATACATTATATATGCAATCGGCATAATAAAACAGTTGACTAAAAGTTAACAATTAATTAAAATAAAATAGACATAGTTTTCATTTAAATTTTACTTTAAAAATATTAACAGGCATGATGTGACTGCTAAATATTAATCAAAATGCTATATTTAGATTTCAATAAGTGTCATATCGCAATTTAAAGGTAATGATAACATGAATTACAAATAATGATATATACGATGTCACATGTAAATATACATTAAATAATTATACTTCAACATGATGTGTCATAGATAAATTTAACGGTATTAGCATGATGTATAAGCTAGATTTATAAGTTCTTCAGTTTAACTTTAAGTTAGTGCCACATGTCATCTATATATTATGCCAAATGTCACCTCTTAATTCAATTCACAACTTTTGTGCGTATGCGTGTGTGTCTATATACATCTAGAGACACATACCAACCACAGAGAGAGAGAGAGAGACAGATTTACCTGGAACAAGAGCATGACAATTGCAAAAAGGACTTTTGTCACCTCTGTCAAAAAGTTTACACTAACTGGACTGAATTTGAACTTGCCATCCACCTTGGACATATAAACCAGAACTGGCTGTGCACCAAATAAAAATAATTAATTTTAGAAAGCAGCTTCTTTGGCAAGGTCGAGCATATTATTTCAGAATATGATACGAAAAGAATTGTAATTATGTTTAATTTATGTTCATAATCATCAATTACGGATGCCTTTCTCAAACAAATTATGAAGTTTATTCCATAAACACTACATGCTTAATAAATGAGCAAATCATTATATTTCATGTTGGGTTCAATGTGATAAAATAAATATCAGAATGAATGGAATTCTTTAGCTGGAGAAAGGAACAGTTTAAATTTTCTAGGAAACTAATAAGTCCCCTTTTTGTATGTTTTTGCACAGCACAGTAGGCATGGATCAAAAATACCAAGCTAATATTGCATGCGTCCTTCATTTTGACAAGAAAGTGTGATATCTATGGTGAGATTCCTTTCTCTATTGATTTTCTGAGGTTCAGAATATTCAATGATTTAAAACTTCACATTCTACATCAGTTTGAATATGCATATCAGAAAATCAACTAAGTTAGAAGAACAATGTGAAAAGTTTACCTAGAAAACATCCACCAATTTAAATCACTATACACATCCAAGATTGCTAGAAAATCTAACAATAGTCTATCTAGTTGCATTAGATAATGATCCATGTTAAATGTTTTACATGTTCAATTTTGTCCCAGAAAATCAATAGCATACTTTTAGGGTTACATAAGATTATGAAACTTTGTTGACTCAATTTGATCCAATAAGCATATCTAATTTCAGCATTCATGCCTACACAGGTTGGATCTCACATAAAAGAGTTGGGAAGATTCCCAACAAGGTCGGTTTGTCTTGAGGATACTCTCAACTTGCATGCAATTAGAATATTTTAACAATGAAATGAACCAAAGAACCTGCATTGCCAAAAAAATATGCAGTAACATTTTTTAAAGAGAAAAAAAAGAAATTGTTCGAGGAAGCATAAGCAGTACAGATAAACCATACAGATGATGATCAATGAGTACATAAGATCGGTATAACTCAAAATAAACAATATGATTAATAGTCATTAACATATAATGGCTATCTTTTCCAGTCACCTGAAGGCCAACCAAAAAGCAGTCCCCAATAACTAAAAGAAAGTTGAGAGCACGGAACTTCGACGATAAGTTGCTATGATGCCTATCATATGCCTTTGAGATAGCTCTACTGTTTGGGGAGAGCATTTTGGAATGACAAAAACTGCATTCTATCACTCCGTTTTTCAACATCTCCGACATCTCCGCTGTACGGATGAAGTGCATGGTTTAGATTAACGCAAGGTAAATAAATTAAAACTGCGGGTTTGGCATCAATTGTAAACATCTGAAAAACAAAAGACATGATATTGAAGAACTAAGGAGAGTTAACTCAAACAACTTTAAAAAGATTAGGGTGAAATACTAAAATCACTAAGAAGAGGAGATGTTCAAGCAATTATCAGATAGAGAAATCCAAGTAAATTGAAATAAGCACAGTTTTTAATAACAAAACAACTACCAAAGAATTCAACCGTCCATGCCAACAATAAATCGAAGGTTTAGTTCCAGCAGATTCAATTGTCACCATCAAAACGTTCATAAAAGTTATAAGGTAAATACCGTAACAATTTAATATCTCAAACGCTTTCTCAACTGAGACCTTGATAAAAAATTTAAGTAGAGAAGAGAATGACCGTGGCAAAGTCAAATCTAAATCTTGACATTATTTGTTGGAAAAAGTTACCTTAAAGAGGATATAAAGCCAAGCTAGATCTCAGATCTCTATTAATGATGCAATCGGAGTTGGATTGCCACATGATCTAACACAGACGAAGTTAGCGGAATTCAAGCTTAGGGGCTGATTCAAAAAGCCGGCGTTCATCCGCTCAGATCAGATCCGACAGATATCGCGGATACGGATTTCGAAGGGTAGAAATGCACACGAGATCCGGGGAAGAAGAAAGAACACTATCGAGATACGAATAAGCGCGCGATTATATATACGCAGGGGAAGTCAGACTCCCTTCGCATTTTCTCTTAATTTATTTAAGTGTTGTTTGGTTTATTATTGAAAATGAAATATAAAGTAAAAAATTTGCAAACTTTGCTGATTATAATATATTTAAATAATTTGAAATTATTTGATTTAATTTAAAATAAATGTAAGATTTATATTTTTTATTTGATTTCAAGTAGGTTGAAACTAATATATTTTAAAATATATATATATTTTTTGTCCAGCAGTTGTGAGGGCTGGCAGTGGTGAGTTAGTGGGCAGGCTGCGGAGAGCGGCCAGCAGTTGGTCGACAAAGGTTGGCAGCTAGCGATGACAAGCGATAGCCGACGATAGCAAGTGACAGAGAGTCGGTGGTTATGGCTTACTTATAGCATTTTACATGAATGATGTAATTCAATTTCTTTCTTGGCCGAATTTTAAATTCAACCAAAATGAATTGCTATATAAACTTTTAAATCATTCATACTTTACATTGTATTTTTAATTTTTCATGTAAAACAGATAATTTTTTCAAATCCTGAATAATCATCCGCTTCCGAAAGAAATTGAAGAATTTTTTGGAAATCCTACAAGATCAATTCTTTCTTTTTTCTCTGAGAGATGGTCAAAACTTCATCTGGGTTCGAATCCCACTGAGAGGTCTACTAGATATCATAAATTATTAAAGAAAAAATAAGATGTTTTTTTTGTCCCTTCAAGACTGGCGGAAAAGAAAGAAAAGGTTCATATTCAAGATAATTACGTAATAAATAAAATTAATTAAATATGGCTTAAATGAAATAATAAAAATGTTATAATTTAAATATAAAAAAGATAAATATATAAAATATAATCATGTAATAAAATAAAATATTCTTCAGGCATATTTGTATTAACTTTTATATAAAATTTATATAAAATTTATATAAAATTAAACTCAATCCTAATTTAAATCAAACTGAATTTTTAATTAATTCATTAATTGCAATCAAATTTGATTCAAATAAATTCTAACATGTTTCCTATTGCTTTATTTTAATGTTCAAATTAAGTACCAAGCTTAATTAATTAATTAATTGAGATTTAGCTGCACTAAATGAAAGATTATTTCTAGTCCTCTGCATACCTTTTCTTTAATCCTTTGTATACTTATAAGTAACAATTACTTCCCTCCCTTCTTGCATATATATATACAATTACTTCCCTCCCTTAAAGCAATAGGAAAGATTGTTTCCTATTGCTTTATTTTAACACATATATATATATATATATAAAAGGTGCTTTACTTAAAAGATTTATACTTTTATTTTGAATTTTCTTAAAATCTCAACATTCAACTCAAAAGTATCGTGGCATACGATTTTCAAACATTAAATTAGTTCCTCGGTCGATCGGTTCAACTAGTATTTCAACTGATTTCGCATGGTTCAAAAGCATGGATGATTTCTTACTTTTGCATTATATTCATTTTACACTGCATTACTTTTTTAACAAACTCAACATCTTCGACTTCATTTTTTCAAGCAATTGTTTGTAAGTTATTTTTTAATTAATTTATATTTATTGTATTAATTTAAGCCCTGACCTTTACTGATATTTTGAAAGTTAAATTAAGATATTTATTGAAATAATGATTTTTTAAATATTATTGATGCGTGCTAGAAAATTTACGGCGGTAGAGTAACAAATCATCGTCTTAGCGTTGTATGAAAGTTCAGCACACACAGAGATGAAATAGAAAAAAGCGATGATTATTCCAGAATTTTTTACGTGAAAAACCCGTTAGGGAGAAACCACAGGGTCTGACCAAGTTGTTAAAATCTACTATTGATTGATGATTACAGAAATCCCTTATCCCACAGACGGGAAAGAGTAACTATATTTTTCAGATTACAATGTCGACTAACGGCTTCTGGCGGTGGTTGACGACGGTCGACAGTGGCCGACGATGATAGGCGGCAGTCGGTGGCGATCTGCGGCGGTCGGCGGCGATCGGCGCAGTCGTCGGCG
>NEWO01000659.1:313675-338698 GCA_003013225.1 Phalaenopsis aphrodite | reverse complement strand
CTTGTGCATGTTAAGTAGCGCAAACTTCCAACCAAACTCTTGAAAAACGTTGGATCAATTCTTTTTCCCTCATCAAACTGTGATAGCTTGACTCCACATTCTACAGATGTTTTTATAGGTTGACTATTCTCCATCTTGAATTTCTTCAATATCTCCCTTGCATAACCTTCTTGAGAGATGTAGATCCCATCTTCCGTTTGCTTGACTTCAATGCCAAGGTAGAAAGTCATGAGCCCAATATCTGTCATTTCGAACTCCTTTGTCATCGCTTCTTTGAACTTTTCAAACATGCTTGGATTGTTTCCTATGAAGATCAAGTCATCGACATATAAACAAACAGTCAAGACATTTTCATCCGCATTCTTGATGTAAAGAGCATGCTCATAAGGACATTTCATGAAGTCTTTCTCTTGCAGATACTTGTCTATTCGACTATTCCATGCCCTTGGTGCTTGCTTTAGCCCGTATAGAGCCTTCATTAGCTTTAGAACCTTATTTTCTTGCCCTTTGACTTCATATCCTGGTGGCTGCTTAATGTAGACTTTTTCTTCAAGTATTTCATTCAAGAAAGCAGATTTTACATCCATTTGATGTATTCTCCACTTATTTTGAGCTGCCAAAGAGATGATTAGTCTACTAGTTTTCAATCAAGCAACAGGGGCAAATACCTCATCGTAGTCAATGTCTGCCTTTTGACTGTAGCCTTTTCCCACTAATCTTGTCTTGTATCTTTCAACTTCTCCTTTGGAATTCTTCTTCGCTTTGTACACCCACATCACATCAATTGCCTTATGCCCTTTAGGAAGTGAAGCCAACTCCCATGAGTTGTTCTTCTCGATCGCCTTGATTTCTTCATTCATTCCATCTTTCAACTTCTTGCTTTGTATGGCTTCTTGAAAGTTCATGGGTTCACAATCGGCAAAGAGACAAAAAAGAGTAACATTATCTTGATTCATAGTTACCTCATAAAGATCTTCTAATCTTCTGAAGTGTGGTACTCTTTCACTCGAATTTTCTCTTGAAGTTGATGACGATGAGTTGCTTTGATTAGTTGTTGTTTGTGGAGTAGTAGGCTCTTCTCTTGCTTGTTCGATCCTTGGCTGCTCTACGTCTTCTTCTTGAAAGTATGGGACAAAGTTGTAGTCCTCAGCATGTAGTCCCCAGTCTCATTCTCCTCCTTCATCGAATATGACATCTCTGTTGATGGTTGTTTTCCCTGTATTTGGATTGTATAACCTGTAGCCTTTCGAGTTGTTGTCGTAATCAATGAAAATGAATTTCTCACTCTTGTCATCCAGCTTACTTCTTTTCTCGTCGAGTATGTTTACATGAGTTATGCATCTAAAAACTCGTAGATGAGAGATGTCATGCTTCCTTCCACTTCATGCTTCTTGTGGTGTCTTTCCCAACACACTTCTTGTTGGTGATCGGTTAGCCAAATAAACAGCACATGCAACCGCTTCTGCCCAAAAGTCCTTCGGCAATCTCTTGCTTTTTAACATGCTCTTTGTCATGTTGAGGATGATTCTATTCTTCCTTTCTGCTACTCCATTTTGTTGGGGTGATCTTGGAACAGTTAGAAGTCGACGTATTCCATTGGCTTCACAAAATTCTTGAAATTCTTTTGAAGTGAATTCTCCTCCTCGATCAGATCGCATAGCTTTGATCTTGAGACCACTTTCTTTCTCTACATCTGCCTTAAACTTCTTGAATATTCCAAAAACCTCTGATTTTTATTTTAAGAAATACACCCATATTTTTCGTGAAAAATCATCTATGAAGAGAAGAAAATAGTTGTTCTTACCGAGTGAGTTTGACTTTATTGGACCACAGACATCTGTATGTATGAGCTCAAGAGGTTTTTGGGCTCTTGAACTTGACTCCCTTGGAAAGCTTTTCCTAAAGTGCTTTCCGAGTAAACATTCTTCACATAATTGATCAGGGTGGTTGATGCAAGGTAATCCTCTCACCATCGCTTTCTTTGAAAGCAAATCGAGTCCTCCAAAGTTGAGATGCCCAAATCGAAGATGCTAGAGCCAAGAAGCATCTTTATAACAGGTCTTCAGACATTTGACAATATCGTTTTGAATGTTGCTATTTTTAGACATTGGCACCTTAGCAATCAAGTTACCAATATTGTCTTTTAAGAAGAGAGTATTTTCTTTCAAGTGAATATCATATCCTTTCTCCAAGAGTTGCCATAAACTCAAGATATTACTTTTCATATTCGGCACAAAATAAACATTAGAAATAAATTGATGCTTCCCATTTTTCTGACGGATAAGAATGTTACATTTGTCTTTCACCTCTATCTTGGACTCATCTCCAAAAGACACATTGTCACTTACTGATTCGTCAAGATCTACGAACATGCTTCGTCTCCCACACATATGGTTGCTTGCACCGGTGTCCAGGTACCATGTACTATCTTCATCTCTTTCATTTTCCTTGTATGCTAGAAGTAGAGTGTCATCTTATTCTCTTTTTTCTTCAATGTAGTTGACTCTTTCATTCACTTTGTACTTAGGTGCTCTACATTCTTTCGCATAATGCCCGAACTTATTACAATTATAGCACTTAATTTGAGATTTATCATACCTCGAGTTTGAGTGTCCTTGACCGCATCCTCTTGTAGATCTTTCTCCTTTCTCATAGTTATTTTTTGTACTTCATTCTTGCTTGCTAGCATGACTTTGTCTTCGTCTTCTATTGTGGCTTCTAATGTTGTTGAAACTTTCATCTTTCTGAGTTGGTTGGAGATTCGTCTTGAGAAGTTGTTCCACAATCTCTTCATTCATCTTCTTCTTTTCTTCATGGGCTTGCAATGAACCCAGAAGTTGCTCTATCGTCATGGCTTGTAAGTTTTTTGTCTCTTCGATAATGGTAGTGATACTATTAAATTTTGAATCTAATGATCGGAGAATCTTTTCCATGATAGCCACATCTTCTAACTTCTCACCATTTCTTTTTAGTTGATTGGAAATGGTAATGACTCTAGAAAAATAATCGGAGACCAACTCGCCTTCTTTCATATGCAAAACATCAAATTGACTTCTTAAAGTTTGAAGTCGTACCTTTTTAACCTTCTCTTCTCCCTTATACGAAACCTCGAGCTTCTTCCATGCTAATTTGGCCGAAGTAGCACTTGAGATCTTCTCAAAACCATCTTCATCTAAAGCTTGATAGATGAGGAAGAGAGCCTTCTTGTCTCTCTTTCGCAAGTCTCGTAAGCTATCCTTTTGTGTTGTAGATAGAGCAGACTCATCACTTGGCTCATCGTAGCCTTTCTCCACAACCTCCCAAACGTCATGCGCTCCAAGGAGTGCCTTCATCTTGATACTCCAATTGTCGTAGATATTTTCCTTAAGCATCGGCACCTAGAACGAAACAATGCTACCGTTTGCCATTTCTCTGTAATGGAACCTCGCTCTGATACCACTTTGTTGGAATGGAGAAGCTTTTAGGAAATGACAAAGGCTAAAAAACAACTTATGGAAGAAGCTTCACTTTTATTTATCACATTTACTTGGTTTGATACAAACTCAAAGACTCCACCCCTATTTATATCAGTGACACCTCCTAAATTAATGGCTAGGATTGTGCCACCACAATTACAATCCAATGGTTACAAACAATTCCACACCTACCACACCTACTACATAATAATTTCATACCTACCACATATTCTAGAATAAGCTTCTATAAATTAAACTTTATTTAAACAACTAAAACCAAGTTTATATTTCAACAATTACTAGGGTTGTCAAAATAATTTTTTGTTCGCGAACAGCAAACATAATAAATATTTTGTATTCTAAATATAAACGAGCCGAGAGCTGGTGTTCGGCTCTTTTACACCCCTATACCCAATGCAGTTCACCTCTTCTCTTGGCTTCCCTCGCCATGTGAAAGGTTGCAGCTTCACAGTGCATTTTTTAAGCATTTAATCCTCGCCAGAGCCCATAATCTCGCCGGATTCTTCTTGTTGGACCATTTTTCTTAGCTCGCTCGATACACGTAGTTCTCAACTTCATCCCAGCGTCTTCAGATGCCCTCCATCATCACCTCCGACTACTGTGCCTAAGTACAAACCTGTCGTCCCGTCCAGCCAGAATTCCTAAATCTCAAAATTGGGGTTTTTACATGCATACAACGCGAAACGTATCCATTACCTATCTAACAAGTAAAGTTTTAAGACGGAAATAATAGGAATACCATTTACGAAACCTCAAGCTAGCCTAAAGCTTTAACGCAAACAAAAAATCTCCCGCCAAAACCATCCCCCTCTCCAGCTTCGCCTTCTTCTCCCCTCCACCACCGCGCAAATGATACCCACCATGTGGGGGGCTTCCCCACCGCCTTCATCAGGTCCACTATCCTCACGGCTCCAGTGAACGTAGCGGAATAATAAGATGTGTAGTACTGCATGGTTGAACTATTAGAGATTTTCTTTAGCACTCTACTGAATAAAAAAAATATTTAAATACTCAGTACATTACAACTATGTTGTACTCGATGAGTGAGATGGGCTCCAAGCTTCTTTCTTTTTAGAGAAGGCATGCGTCAAATTTTAATTAGAGTCCGTATGTTAGAATTCTGAGCATAATATTTTCTCTAGTGTATGAGGGTGTCTTTCTAATTTTTTTGTTTAACAAAATTTTGTTTTGCATGTTTTTTTAACAATCTGCAATTAAAAATTGAATTTTGCAATTAGTCTATAAGAAAGTTGCCGAAAAAAAATTATAGGCACCGCAACTTTTTGAACACAAGCTTCTTCTAGGATTTGTTTGTGGCAACTGCAATAGTTTGAAGAAGCAACTATGAAGATGCTATAGAATAAGATATTATTCAGAAAGCTCTGGTAGCTACTACAATTTTTTCAAAAAAAAAGGTCTTGACGCAGTTTTTTAGCAATCATCACATTTAGTCGGGTTTGATGGCAAAACGTAGCTTTCAGCTTCAGTTTATTTAAAAAAACTGGCAAAACATAATTTTCACAAAAAGAAAAAACTATGATGTGGCATCACACCGTCGACCCAAACGCACCCCCCTGAATTAAAATTCAGAATTCATATTTTTATGGGCTTTTTACTTGTTTGGGGGGGCTTCGAGGTATCAAATCACATGAATGGTAGTTTGGATTTCAATTCTTAGGGGGATTTTTCGCAAGCATTGTGTTTCATTAAAAGCATCATTTTTATGATATGATCGAGCGAGTGCGTACGGCATTTTAGTAAAGATAATAACTCTAAATTTCTTTATTTTTTAGTGTTGTTTGTGTCTAATCTTAAGACACTATTTATGCACGAAGTTGAGAAGGTAATTAAAAGTGTATTTCGTTGTGTAAAAGTGATGTACCCTCTAATTTCATCAATTTTTGTGGGCATATTCATTATGTTTTTTCGTTTTCAATCGGATTCAACTTTCCTCTACTAGTTTTATATGCATTTGTTCAAATCAACTTTTCAATCTTCTAATGATATCGGTATGGTTTGACACTAATAGAAAGAACTTTTTCCTTTAATGCAAAGGCATGCTTGTGCTCCTTCAGTGTCAAGCAGTGGAAAGATGTAAGAAAACCAATGTAGAAGCTAATGAACACACTCTGGAATCTTCAATAACTTTGGCGTCTGGGTCTCCTCTATACTATGTAGCTCCACTAACTAGCCCTATGATGTTCTCTGTGTCATCTTGGCCATGGTTTTGTGTGATACCATGGCTTTTCATAGGCTAGCATCTCCTCTTAGCACCATATTCTTCCCCTCAATCCGAATCTCCATGGTCAAGGATTTCCAATTCACCTTCATCTCTGCAATCATCAGTAGTTACTTTATTCTCAAAATCACATAAGTGCTTCCCAAGTTCAAGGGAAGGAAGTCAGCTTGCCTAGCCAATATGTGCCTAAGAAGGGTATCTTCATACCCGCAATACATTCTTAGTTGGGTCATCTTGTCATGTGCATGACAAAATTCATTTGTGTAGGTGGGTTGCCTCAAGCTTTTTCTCATACAAGGACTACTCTAGTAGCATTTGAGCAATCCCTAATGAGGTTCACTTCGCCAAAGCTAGCAGAAGCACTTCAGAGATGAACTAATGTGTCCATCTAACCCTTGAAGTACGATTACATCATGATACCATTTCAAATAGAAATTTCATAATCACTCTCAAGGAATCCTCAATGAGAATCTTGCTTGACAGATTCATAACAAAGGTATCCCTCGTGGGTTAGCCACTCAGACCACCCAATCCATGTCAGTAATACAACCTTTCTCTACTTTTCCTGTCGCAATCACGACCTAAAAACTTCTCATATTTAGCTGCTTTAGTCTTAACTGGTCCACGACCCAATTTGAGATGAAATTGTGTGTTTCTTCGCTATCCAACAACACCACTACCAAATTCTCCTCGATCTATCCCCTCACCTTCATGATATGATTTAGAGTAAACTTCACCACAAAGTTGAGGGACAACTTTGATATATCTAACTAAAAGTGCTCCTCTTCCTCCACCATTTCTTCCTCCGACTCTTCACTATCTACATCCTCTCTCTCACAAACTTTCAAATAAACTTATTAAAAAGAGAGCCATTTTCATTGTGACTGTTTTGACAATTAAGATGAGGTGTGCTTGCCTTGGGCTCAATATTTGCACCAAACCATAATTATCAAAGTCCAATTGTGAGCCTATTAATAAAGAAAATTAAATGAAATAACAACGAGTACCATAGATAAGCAACTAAAGCATCTGGAGTGTGCGCTCCTTGCACAGATGGCTTGGGATATACTTCTCATCACATCAAAAATATCATCTATTTTTCACTCTTGTCATGCAACTTTGTCTCTGTGAGGTGCTTAAAATTGACCTCGGGAAGGGCCCCTTCTTTCTCTCTTTAATTCCTCCTTTTGAAATGACATTGTATGGGTCCTCAGTGTCATGGTCATCGAGGTACTCTTATTGAATCCTCCAATGGTGTCGCTTTTCTTGGTCTTCTTCATTTATTTCTTATCTTCCACTATCTGAGAGAGCTTTATCGTCTCCCTCAATCCATAGTCTCAATGATCAAAGTTTTGCCTGTATGTCGACCTTTATGTCACTAATGAAATTCCCCTAAAATCATGCTTCAACAATTTCCCTTAACCATCTCAATAATAGCTCGAATCTCTCCCTATATTCCATGATAGTCCCCTCTTGAGTTAAGGCATAAAAGTGCTCGTGCTTCTTTACGAATGGCTTTAAAGTGTTCCAACAAGCAATTTTAAAATTCCCCCCTCGAACAAATCATGTAGATGTTTTCCTCCTCATGTTCCTCTAGTTTGATTCCTTTCCCTTTCAATTTTGTCAATGAATCTCTGGTCATCCCCCCTTGGTTAAGGTTCACAAATGACAGGATTTTGGATTAAATCTTGATAAGCCTTCTCAACATCTCATCTACACCCTCAAATCGGTTTTCCATGGAAGAAAACCTTCCGTCTATAGTTGAGAATCTTTTCACCATCCCAAATTTTAGTTGCATGCTTCTTCCAATCTTTCTTCCAAAGCATCAACTTTTCTTGTTAGCATATCTCCAATATCATGCTCTAATACTAATTCGATACATATTGAAACCAAAATTAGTGAACAAATGACACAAAATAAATAAGGAACCCTAAATTAGGGCTAAGTTTATCAATTTATAAGCAAAACAACTAAATATAAGCTTGATCTACAATTTGAGTGTTAGATCATCTCTGCACAAACCCTAGATGACGATAGGAACAAGAATTTAAAGGAAAAATAACAATAAAACATAACATAAAGAAGCCCTAGCTAATTAGCCCCAATAAATAATGCACAAGAAAAATTTAAAATCCCCCCCCCACCCCAATACCTCTTTTACTTCCCTCTCTTTGCACATGTGATTAGTGGCTTCTCGGGTCCTATATGGGGTATGGTCGCTCGCTGGTTTGGCTGGCCGTTTAGGGCAGACCGGTCCAAAGAGGACTGATGTATCTTATACTGAAATAATTTCTTTATGATTTTTGTCGTATTTATTATACAATGTTCTCTTCGTTGATTAATTTAAAAAAATCATCACTTTTTTAATCTCTATTATTGTAAATTTAAATTTATTTTTATGAATAACTCTTTTACGTTAATTAATAATAAGTTTTAATATGGGGTTTTTATTGTAGTGAAGCCACGATGTCCAAGAAAGTATTAGATTATCATAGTGTCAATTTTGAGGAGAATGCTTTCCCAATTAATTATCTCACGAGTCTTATTCTATTTTGTAATGTATTGACAACATCAATATGTATGATCCATGATTACTTTGCATCAAACTTAAAGAAGAGATCATACGTGATGTCAAATTATGCTGGGAATAAACAGACATGTGAGCTCCTATATAGCCATCTGATGAGATTTCACAATATGTTCAAAATGTCACAATAAATTTTTAAGAATTTATTTAGTTTGTTTGAATAATCTTATGGGTTATGTAGATAAAAAAAATAATTAATAGAAAATGCTAGTCATAACATTAGATAATATAGCATGTAATAAATTCAGTTAGGCTACACAAGAAAGCTACCAACATTCAATAGAAACAATAAGTAGAGATTTTAATATTGGTCTTCTAGCAATGATTAAATAATCAATGATTTTATAAAACTAGAATATATATGTTAATGTTCACATTCTTATTAAAGAACAAGTTACTTAAATAGGTCATCATCATTACAAAAAATATAGTGATTTTAATATGTGTTTCATATTTTTTTTGTAGTGGTTTTAGAGGGTTTATTTCACAATGTTCATGTTCTTCATCAAGTTGTAATTGTTCCTAAATGCAAGTTTCCTGCATCGCCATCAAGTTTATCTTCTATAAAAAATATATGCATTATTTTTAGAATTTAATTATAACATTGTTAATTGACTATTTATCTAATAAAAAAAGGTTTATTTAGTTAATGTTTCTTCGTCAAGGGCAACTACAAAAGGGATTTCTTAAGCTTTGTCCAAAAATGAGATACAAAAACCAAATTTTGTATGAGAAACTCAGCCAATAAGAAGAAAATGTGAGATGTTTATATGAACACATTATTCACTTCGAACTATAGTAGTAGTTGTAAGATTTAGAAGAAAAAAAAAGTGGTATTCTTAGAGATATGTCTAATTACACATTCAAGAAATAATGGGTTATTATTGTTACTATAATAACATTATATTACTACATACACAAGCATTAATCATATTTGATTCTAAGTTTGAGGCATGTGATGTTGATAAAAACTTTCTTCATTCAAGGGCAAGTGAGTTTAGTGTGGGACAACATGTTGATGACACTTTTAATAAGAATATTAGTCCAAATTTAGTTGACGCAAAAAGTGCAAAGGAGATGCTTAAACTTAGAGATAGTATTGTCATCCAATTATATTATTTAAATACCTAATATATATGTAAATACATTTTACTTTAGATATTTAATCATCTCACTAATATTAATACTTTCATTAGTAAATAAATTTGTTAAAAGATTTTTTTATTATAGTTTATGTATTTCATATTTGTCAATGACTTATAATATGTAAATCATTCAAAATTCTTATATATTCAATTGTGATGAAGCATGTGAAATAGTTGCTTTACATTTTCAAATGTATTTTAATGTTGTAGCCTCATTTATTAGTAATGATAATAAAGCTTGGATTATAAATTTTTGTAATTACTATAATGATATTACATTTATCCATTGAATTATTTTTAAGAAATTCAAAGTAAATATGTATTTATTACTCTAAAACATTTATTATAATATGTATAGTATATTATTAAAAGTCATATATTTTATTGTTGTGCAATATACTACATTATTATTATTATTATTATTTTGTAATCTTCGAGCTAAGTTATTGCAAAGAAAGTACTATGTCTATTCATATATGGAAAATTATTTTTAATTAAAATAAACAAGAATATACATATATTCACATTTTTCTTACTTTTTCATAAAATTAATAAAAAATATGATTTTTCATTTTTAAAAATATATAGACATTTTACTCATTTATATGAAAAAACTACGTCTAAAAGCTTAACCAAATGGATAATAAACAATATATTCATTTAAAAAAGAACAAAAAATAGATTAATCAAACGACAACATCAAGTTTAGCTATATCTTCTTTAAAACACTACTTCTCTTAAAACAACATTTAAATAAACTTTCATAAAAACTAAAATTCAACCAAATAAGGCATTAATAATACAGTTTAAACAGAAATAATACAAACTTGCATATAAGAAACCTCTTTTAGACATTCTGGATGAAATTCATGCACAACATGTCATTCTATTACTAAGAGAATATTTTAAGAAAATGACATTAATTTTTTAGCTAGGCAAAAAAAAAATCAATTAGGCATTAAAAATTATAATAACTCATAAAATAGCAATATAATATAAAGAGTTTTTTAAAAAAATTTTATCATTACGTGCGTGACTAGCAATTTATCTTTCAGTTCCCAAAAAGAAATCTTTTATTTGGTTCCTAAAAAAAAGAGAGATTTTTATGCAAGTTGAGCAAACATTTCCTCTAAATTTATTTAAATATAAGTAGATTTTTAAGGGGCTCTTGATAAAAAAAAATACCACATATTCGCTTGACAACGTGAAAATACAATCACATCTGCACCTAGCCTCATTGTGCTTGTCTTAAATCCATTTCCATCTGATTGCATTCAAGAAAAAAATGATCAATATTAAATAAAAAGATAAGTTAGAAATATTCATGAAGAAGCAAGTGATTTGAGGAAATTACTCACATTGACCAATTGTATTTGCAGATTTGCTTTTCATTGAATAGCCCAATGACATGCACTGTCGCATTTTATCTGGATCCATCCCACCACCATTGTCTGAAGGAACCATTTAATTTAAAAGCAAATATTTATAACATCATTAATATATGTTTTAAATTTTTGTTTTAAAAAGTTGAAGACTAAAGCCTAGCATTTATACCAACCCCATACAAGTAGATTGCATGTCTAAAACTCTTCACATAAAAAATAAATGATAAAAATAGTGCAGAAAAAACCTAAAAGATGTACAAATTATTAATAATTACTTTCAATGATGTGATAATTAGCATTTAATTTCATTACAAATAAAATTTTTTGATAAGTTAATAAGTCTCTCCAATATATTTGTTTAGTTATAAATGAACTAATGATAATTAAGGGCCTATTTGGGACAATTTTATATCTGCTTTGCATTTCAGACCGCCACCACAACTTTAATTAAAAAATTACAATCTTAATGTTTTTAAAAAGTTTTAATGGTGAGAAGCTATTTTTTTAACTTGGTCTGTTAAAGTGTGGTGGCTTTAAGAAAGTTATTGTTTTATTTTTCTCAGAAAAAATATATATTTATAATTCTCATCGTAGATTTCCAAAAATTTATTTTCTCCACCTTAACTTACAACCACATTTTTAGGAAGCTGTAGCAACATCATACAGATCCTAATGGTTAATAACAATTAATAAAGAGATAAGCTTTAAAGCTTAATTTTCATTATATATCATCCAGGGATGTATAGAATTCCAAAATCATGTTATAATAAGGAACTAAAGAATCAAAAAGAAAAAGCATGATCCAGCAAAACCATAATAAGTTGGCTTGCCTAAACAATATTGCATACTATAGTCAAATCATCCTAACCATTACTGAAAGAAGAAACATACCTTCAATAAAGAGCATTTTAGTTTGATCTTTAGGGTTCTCCAGCACATCAATGTTGACAAATGTAGCCCCATTACAGATCTAAAAGTGTTTCAGATAATATAATAACATCTCATTATCTGAGGATTTGAAGAAGCTCAAATTATTTACCTCATCTATAGAGTTGTCCAAAAGCTCAGCCAAAGCTGCAATAGTAATAAAAATGGAATAATCAACTAATCAATGACTAGAGAGTAGTAATAAGAATTTAATAATCAACTAATAAATGACTAGATACTATATCTATTGAAATTAACTTTTAAGAGAATAATTTTACCCCCTAAAGCCCATTTATGGCTTGTGGCATTTGAGTGAAGAAACTTTGGGTGAACCCTCACACGATCAATATCAGCTGAATAAATTAAATAGCTTTGTCAATCATCTAAAGGGCATATTAAGATTTTAAAACAGAACAACAAAAAAAAATTAACAACTAAAAGAAAAGAATATCTCTATATAAAACATCCAACTCAAATAATTATAATATGTTACATAAAAGTATAGTCATCATATATAAGTATTTAAAATTTGTGATTGATGGGGAAACTGTGAGGCTAGGTGCATTCACAAAGCCAAACCTAAATCGACTCGAAAATTTTAGGTTTGCTTAACTTGATTATTATTCGGGTCTAATACAAGTTAAGTATATTAACTCGGTTATTTGTTTGGGTCCATTTTAGGTTGACCTAAATGATCTAAAATCAACATAAATTAACTTACTTACTTCTATGATTTAGTTTAAGTCATATTAAAGTAGGAATATCTAATATTAAATTAAATGAGAGTGTTTGCTAAAATTTAGCAAGAATATGACATACTAAAAGCACCATAATGAAAAAAAGAAAAGGCTTCAAATGATCGAAAAATAAAATAAAAAAAGCCTAAACAAACAAATTTTTACAATGAAGCTAGTATTAATTTGCATCATCGGGATCTTCCTACTCTAGAGATATCATGGACCTTGCACGTTGTATATGAATGCCTTATCCCAAGATGAGATAAATACTGCCAAACCAAAACCTTTCTTAGATCCGATCACGTACAACCCTCTTTCATTTAATTGAATTTATATGTAAAATAAGTGGAATAAACTATTATCTTTTTATTTTTGAAAAAAATTCTCAATTGAAAATAACCATTTATGTCATTTATAGACATGCTAACAGAAATAGATTAATTAAACGGGCTATTAATTATGCCAAGTCGAAATATATTAATTAAGCACAATATTAATTAAAAAGGTTTAATTAGGTAGAATTAATAAATAACTTTTTTTGGAATGACAAGTATTAGTCAGGATTTAAATTCAGAAAAAAAAAATTCAAAAATTTACCAATTAACTTATCTGTCACGTGCAATTAATAATGATTTACTAATCAACAATTAGACTAATTATATATTATTATACGAACATTATTTTATCTAAAATATTGATTTAGTTAACAACTAAAAAATCATTGATGTCTTCCGGAGTATTAAGATTGGTTGTAATTTAGTGATATAGATGGCATCATTTCAGAAGTTATTAAAAGCTGTCTAATAATCACGATCATAATCATAATCATAATCATAATCATAATCATGCAGCTATCTTAACACAATAGCATAAACAATAAATAATCCAAAAAACTAAACAAAACAAGTGCCCGTTACCAGAAAAAGAAGAGGAGCTTTCAGTCTGGCCTTCGAAATCCCCAGCTTTCCAGAACTGCCTGCAACTATTGCCCTCATTCTTATCCTCGTCCTTCACCTGCTTCAGGGACGGTGAACCCAAGCGAAACGTGGAGGATGACGGCGACTCTACCGACCGAAGTAACGGAACCGCCGAGATAGGAATCGCCGGTAGCGCAGGGGATAGCGGCGCCAATGGGCGAGAAGTGAAGAACTGTGGAATTGGATTTGCTGAGGGTATGGGGCCAATCGGACGCATGGAGAGTGGCATTGGTGAGAAGACTTTTGCATTATTTCGGTCGAGGAAGAATCCCTGCCTAGCTCGCTTTAAGGAATCTTCCTCTTCCAAGCCGCAACTCAGAACCCTAGCTCTCTTCCTAACGTCTCCACAGACGCCGCCGGAGATACAGGGCGCCGAAACTTCTGCGTCGGATCCCATCGTCGGCTTTCTCGGGACACCCATCTCTGATTTCATGATCCGAGGGAGACTAAGAGATGAATACAGAATTGAGAGGGTAGATTTATAAATACTGCGTTGGAATTTCGAGAGGGTTTACGGTTATTTAAAGCGCTGTCGAGAGACCGAAGAGGCGGTTGCAGAAACTGTTGAGAAGAGTTTAAATAACAAGAAGGATCAGTTGAATTGATGAATCTGAATCGTTCCGAGTGCGGGGGAAAGGAAGTGAGGGAGCAAGGGACCGTTAATCGAGCGGGAAGAGCTAAAATCCCAAATCCAGAATTTCTGGATATTTGATATGGAATATTTATAGAAACAAAACAAAAAAAAAGGAAAAAAATTGCCTTCGCTTAAAATATAATATTACTTGCTTTAAATTAAATTATTTGAAGTACTATTATGTAAGTGAAAGTTTTCTTAACTTATATTTCTACATGTTGCTCCCTCCTCAAATTCACTTTTTACTTTTAAGAAAATACAATTTGGTTTTTTGTCCCTCATAAAATATCAATTTTATCTCTCTTGAAATATCATTTTGTCATTCGATGCCCTGGCCCCTCCCAAGTTGGGTCTAGGAGGTAGTTTACCCCAACTCAAAATAGAGACTGATTATGCCCCTATATACACATGGAAATAGGAGTATTTATAAGTTGTTTTTCTAATGAATAAGGAGTGTGAAGACATAAATAGTAAGTAATGAATATATTAAGCAAGTATAGATTATTTCTTCAAAGACTCGAACTGACAAGAGAAATAAAGATTTTTAAGACTATGCATATTAGTTAAATAGGGAAATATTGGATTTTGTGAATAAAAATTTAATTGTCTAAAAATGTTTTCAATTTTTTGACCCATCTATTTTCTTCTTTAAATTGAAATCCTTAGCAACCCATTAAAATATAATCTTCTTAAAATAAATCAAATTATGAATTCACCTTTTAGAATCTTCTAAAATATTTTATTATCATTACAAATTTTAATATGTGTGATATGTCATCAACAAATTTTCAACATTCAACACAAAATCTCAAATGATGACACAGATCTCAAGTCTTTTGAGCAATTAATATTCAAACTTCGATAAGTCGTTCAGAGCTCTGATTTCAACAAACTTATAGTCAAACTGACTGATTCGATAAGATGAACTCAATCATACCAAAATTGGTCCAACCTAGTAAAATCAAGCTTAGATCATGCCATTAAACAACTTTGGAAACTTGACATATTTTAAAGGTAAAACAGATGTCGAATCTGGTTAGCTTTTGATCGAATTGAGTGTCTTGACAAATGAATCTAACGAGCCTAAGATCACTCAATTCTGACATCTTTAAGACAATCAATTGTCCATCAAACTCTATTTGATTGATGAAATCTCTCATGGTCGTCCGATCAGAATTGTTCATATTCCTTTATAAATTGCAATCACGACTCTATAAAAAGATCCCTACCTCCCCTCTTGAGAAAGGACCAAGAGCTTAATGTCTGAAGAGAGAGCTTGAAGCCTGAAAAAACTAAAGCTTAGAGAAGAAACTCAAATCTAACATCACTTTGTGCCAACTACCACCGACCACTGGATGTCGCCTGTCACCTACCATCACTCATTGGTTGCTGTCAATACCTATCATCCACCTCCCTCTTCTTACAATGAGTTCATCCACGTAACGACTTTCTAGCTTAATAGATTGTGTAACTCTTTCTCCACTTGTAGAATAAGGGACTGTACTTGTAATCTCTAGCTTAAAGTGAATATCTTCAATTGGGTCAGACCTTGTAGTTTTTTCTATTAATGGGTTTTTGAAGTAAAAAAACTATGGGTGTCTCTATTGGTTGTTTTCTTTTTTTTAGTGTGTATTGAATTTTAAAGCAATGCTAAGATGATAATCTATTGACCAGAGAAAAATATTTTGAAATTTTCATACCTATTTTATACTATATTTTATAATATTGCACTTTAAAGAAAGCTATTTTTGATGTTTTGTTGCAGGAATGATGAATTAGGGTCAATTGAGCAAAAAGATGCAAAAAGGAGCGAATTTGGAGCGAAAATGACCAAAATGTGGAGATTTGAACTAGGGTGCCGACAACGCCGACGACGAGCTTTTCTCGAGGCTACAGGACAGATTCTCCAGAAGGCCGCCGATGGAGCCATCAAGGCTGCCGACGGCGGGATCGACAGTTTGTGTACTTGTACAATAGATAAGGCCGGATTTTGGAGGGGTGCTTAAGCAACTCTTGGGAAAACTCATCCACATCATTAAAGGAAAGATTTTGGCCGAAAATAAGAGAGCCGATGGGAGCCAAGAGAGTCTAAAGGCCTTGGAGGTTACCATTAGTGTATAGAATTTCCAATAGAGTGTAACAATTGTGAGGATTTCTTTGAGAGATTGTAAGAGTGGAGAGAAAGTGAGAGATTTCTTCCTCCTTGCTATTTCGAAAAGGAATTCTGTATGCTGTAAAGAAAGGAAGAGATTCAGAGGAACTTCGAGGAGTGTTCTTGGGGAGAAATTAAAGATAAATTATTTACTTGTTGTAGTTTGTATGACTTTGATTTTATATATGAATTCCGAGTTTTGTTGTATTTTCCCCATGAGTTCTGAGTAGTTTTCTTTGTCTTTCTCATTGTCTCGAGATTTATGAAATGGTGATTTGAATTGGTGAAGATATGAAAATATTTATGAAATTGTGATGATATTTTCACTTCGATCTTAATTTACTTTCAATCTGGCCAATTGACTTGTTAAAATATGTTGAGTTTTACAACTAAAGTGAAGATTACATCCAAGATTCAGGGAGGTCAAAGCCCTTGGAAGTTGGGTGCAAATAAATAGGGAAATAATATTATCGGGCGTAGAATTGGAGATTTTAGAGTGACAGACTAAAATCCTCAATTCGGTCCTATCGTTTGGGTGCTGAAGTGTAGATGGTAGCCCTCAGGTGAGGGGAACGTGGGAGCTCCAAAGTGAGAGCCGGTATCCTCCCAGCCTAGCCGCAGATTCAGTAAACAAGCATAGGATTAATCAATGTTCTTTATGCCTAGACCAAAGGGTAAAGAATAGGTATGCTTCTATTTGACACAATATAAATTGAATTAATTCATTTTATCCATTCACCATAATTTCTTGACAAGGAGAAGATTGCTTTCTTATATATTGAATATCACAATTAAACCTTACTTAATATCACTAGTTATTTATTAGTTATTAAAATTATTTATTTATTTCAATTGCTTATTAGTGACACATAAGCAAATTGAACATCGTTGTTGTAATTAAAGCATTGCTTTTCTAAAGTCTTTGTCTGTAATTCTAAACGACTCCCTGTGGGATCGATATCTAGGACTCCATTAGAGCCCTATATTACTTGAGTGATACGTATACTTGCGTTGATAAGTGTGACTTTACAATTATTGAATATTTAATACGTCCATATTTATCTTATATTTTATTGCATATAGAAAGTCACTGTCAAGTTTTTGGCGCCGTTGTCGGGGAGTGATTGAGTGAGTGAGTAAAATCACGAACAGAGTAACGAACAGATTAAGATTATTACAAAATTTTTACTTAAATTGCAACTTATATTTATAGTTATATTTATTTTTAGTTAATTATATTACTGAGTACTGATTTCAAATTGTATGCGTAAATTTGGACCTGAAAATCTTATACCCTACGATTCGGAATTAGAATGCACTGTTAGAACGATCAAAAAATTAAGAAGAGAACCTAGAAATTCTGATACAATGGAAAACAACCTGAACAATCAAGGAATAGAGAAGGATGCTTTCTTATATATTGAATATCACAATTAAACCTTACTTAATATCACTAGTTATTTATTAGTTATTAAAATTATCTATTTATTTCAATTGTGTATTAGTGACAGATAAGCAAATTGAACGTCGTTGTTGTGATTAAAGTATTGCTTTTCTAAAATCTTAGTCTGTAATTCTAAACTCCTCTTTGTAGGATCGATATCTAGGACTCTATTAGAGCCCTATATTACTTGAGTGATACGTATACTTGCGTTGTTAAGTGTGACTTTAAAATTATTGAATATTTAATACGTCTATATTTATTTTATATTTTATTGCATATATAAAGTCGCTGTCATCGATTACTCTGCCATCATAAATCTTTTAACATGCATCAGTTTGATGCCATCTATGGGAAACAAAGTTTTGTTCTACACTATCTTCAACTTTGATACATAATGCCCCTACTTTGTTCCTCGATGGTATAAATCATCTAACTCACGAATGAACAACCTTTGTATCTTGAAGATCATCTCCAAAGCATTCTTTGATGAGTGGGGGCAACCTTCACTGCAGTCTCCTAAATTTGAAACTCTAAATTTAAGCGAAGGGTAAGAAAATTTAAGCCAAACCATCAAGGCTGAATACCCTCATTCTAAGGAGCCGATCAAGCTTAGGCCATCCAAACGACACTCCATTCTCACTGGGTGGCGAAGGAGTGCTCGCAGTCCCTTACCCTCTGATCAGCACAGAGCCCCAACATCTTCTTTTTCCTCAGAAAGCAAAGCTCCAGCAAACTCTTGTGCATGTTGTTTAACTGGAAGACCTCGAGACACGAAAGGAGTTGGGTCTAAGAGCCGGTGCTTGGAACCCACAACCCGCTTTATCTTTCACTAGGTTCCTCCCATCCAAAGAATCTTGAAGCAAGTTTGATGACCCTATGTCATCTGTCGGCCCACCTGCCTTTGATTTCTTGAAAGCAAGTTTCTTCTTTCTCTTATCTCCCTCTAGCCTTTTCTCTCCCTCTAGTATTTTCTTGGTCACCAAACGAGACCGTGCCATTGAAATTCTGGAAGGGTCATTGATACACAAAAATAATTTATTTTTTTAAGTACCCTTTTAATGTCTATTTTTGATGATATTTTTAAGGCGGTTCGAGACAAATTTTGTGTGAATTTTCAAAGGAACACTTGTTCTAAGCACCCCATGGAGTGATTCAATGCATTTATACACAATGGAAGGTTCTAATTTGAAGGGATTTAACTCTTGGATCAAGGAGGCACATCTTTTGAAATTCAAAGTTTTGACATTTAAATTTTGGAGGGAAATTGAAACTCTTTTCAGAGGAAACATCCCAAAAGAAAGAGGGACTTCTAGAGTGTGATGAGTGAGAGGGAGAGAGAGAGTTGGCAGGAGATAGAGAGAGAGAATAGGAGATTTTCTTCTAGTGTTGTAAGAGGTGAGAGAAGGTGAGAGATTTCTTCTTCATTACATTTCTAAGAGAGAGTTAGGAGTGACTATAAAGAGGGAAGGACTTGGAGAGAACTTCTAGGAATTTACTTGGGAAGGATTGTGAGTTAAGTTGTATTTTTCATTTCCTTTGTTTGTAAACTTATTTTTAAATATGAAATCCATGTTTTATCGTATCCTTCTCATGAATTCTGTGTAGTCTTATTTATCCTTCTCCCTACTTTGAAGAATTGATTTTATTTTCTATGGTTTTAAATGTCAATAATTTGTGATGATTTGAACTCCGATCTTCATTTACATTTCGATCTGACCAATTGAATTGTTAAAATATGTTGAGAAATATATGATCTGAAAAGGTGATATGATTTCTACAACAAAGGGAGAATCACATTTGTTTTCATGGGAGAGTATTTCATCAATGGGATTGGGTTCAAATAAATAGCAAAATATACTTTGTTGGATGAGAATTGGAAGATTTTAAGGTGATATATTAGAATCCCCAATTCGAATCAGTTGATTGGAAACTAATGCAAGTATGTTAACCCTTAAGTGAGGGAGTAGTGGGAGCTCTAGAGTGACAGCTGGTATCCTCCCAGCCTAACCACATAATTAAGGATCAAACTTTGGATTAGTCAATATTCTTTATAACGCTCGGGAGAGGGTAGAGAATAAGATTGCTCCTATTTGGCACAAATCAATTTTAAAATATATTTTTCAACTGATTTCAATTTTTTCACAAGCCATATTTTCATTATAAAAGGGAAGTATGTTTTCTCATACTTGAACTTTTTGTCAACATAACCTTTATTTTATTTCAACAATTTACTTTTGAAAGTTTAGTATCTAGTTTAATTAACTTATTATAGTCGTACATCTGCATATTTAGTAGCATTTCACTTAATTAGTTTAACTTCAAACTTCGTACTTTACTTTATTTTTATTTTTAGTTTATAATAAAATATAAATAGCTAGTTTATATATATATTTCCAGCTTCCCTGTGGGATCGATATCTAGGACTCCATTAGAGCCCTGCATTACTTGAAATATACGTATACTCGCGTTATATGTAAAAGAGAATTGTGACTTTAAATGAGATTTTAAAGATAAATTATTTTCATCAAAGTTACATTATTATTTGGGTTACATTGCATCATTATTATTAATTTAATATCAATTTTCCAAAATCCCGCATCAAGTTTTTGGCATCATTGTCGGGGAAGTAACGAAAAATATTAGTTTTTTATTTTAAAATATAAAAAAAGAAAAAAAAGTATTTGTAGTTTAGTTTGAACATTTTCCTGTTTAACTGTATCGCTTATTTTTAATTATTTGTTTTATTTTGTTTATGTGTAGTATAAGATCTGAAAACTTAGTATCTTACGATTCTGAATTAGAAAGAACAGTTAGAAAAATTTGAAAACAACAAAAAGAGAAATCATTCTAGCAAAATGGCTTGCAACTCAAGTAATGTTGGAAATGATAATGAACATCATCATAGACCTTTAAGGGATTATGTTAATCCTATAGCAGATGAAATTCATTTGAGTACACAAAACCCTGTTGTAGCTGCCAATTCATTTGTGCTTAAACCTCCTATTATCCAAATTGTACAAAGCAATCAATTTGGAGGAACACGAAATGAAGATCCAAATTTACACCTTACTACTTTTCTAAAATTGTGTGCTACATTTAAATATGATGGAGTGTCGAATAATGTTGTCAGACTTAGGCTTTTTCCTTTTTCACTGAGGTATAAAGCTAATATGTGATTAAACTCATTAGCATCAGGATCTATCAGAACTTCGGGAGACTTATCACAAAAATTTTCATCTAAATATTTCCCACATTCAAAAACGGCTAAGCTTAGAAATAATATTACATCTTTTTATCAGTTTGAAGGTGAATCAATTCATGAACCCTGGGAAATATTTAAAGTTCTCCTTAGGAAGTGTCCACATCATGTGTTGTCAGATTGGTTAATAATTCAAACTTTTTATAATGGATTGGTTGGATCTCTTAGATCGATAATTGACGCTGCTGCAGATGGATTATTAATGTCAAAACCATTCGATGAAGCATATTCATTAGTTGAAGAGATGACTACTAATAATTTTCAATGGCCCTCAGAAAGAATAAATTCAAAAAGAGTAGCTAGTATTCATGATTATGATGCAATGTCTATATTAGATGCTCAAATAGCTGTTATATTGAAGAAGATAGATTAATATGGAATGAATTATTTTCAAACAGAACCTGTGCTTGAGGAGAACTCATTTGAACAAATGATAGAATCTCAATCTTCTTCTGAGACTCTAAATGCGATAAAAAATCATTCTAACAATCCGTATGCCAATTATTATAATCCAGGATGGAAGAATCATCCAAACTTTAGTTGGAGTAACAATAACTCCAATACTGCAAATCCACAATGAGGAAACAATGTATGAACCCAGTGGGAAGCTCCAACAATCAAGAAAATCAAGCTTATAAACCTTATTGCCCCCAGGATTTAATAATTTACAAAATAAGGAGAAAAAGTTATTAATGGAAGAATTGATATTTCAAATGAGAAGTCAATTACAGAGTTAAGGAGTTGCAATCAGAAACATGGAAATTCAATTGGGATGTATTGCTACTGCACTTAGCAATAGACCTCCAGGAACATTGCCTAGTAATGTTGAAGTAAATCCCAAAGATCAGAACAAGGAGCAAATTAACATTATTCAACTGAAAAGTGGAAAAGAATTAGAAGAATGAGTTCAACGAGAAGTTGAAATTGAAAAAGATGGGGTGGAAAATGAAAATTCTGGTAAAGATTTTCATTGTGAGCAGAAAGTCTTATTAAACCAATGAAAATCACTATAGAAAGACCACCACCTTCATTTCCTCAAAGATTGAAGCAGAAGTATAATGATAATCAAATTTCAAAATTTTTAGAAATTTCGAGGAAATTAACGATAAACATTCTATTTGTTGAAGCTTTGGAACAAATGTCAAGCTATGTGAAGTTCATGAAGGATATACTTAATAAGAAAAGGAAGTTTGTAGATAATGAGACGTTTGCACTAAGTGAAGAGTGTAACACTATAATTCAGAAAAAGCTTCCTGAAAAACTTAAAGATCCTGGAAGTTTTACAATTCGTTGTGCTATTAGCAAACGATTTTATGGAAAAACTTTCTGTGATTTAGGAGCCAGTATTAATTTTATGCCGTTATCAATTTTGAGAAGGTTGGATTTAGGAGGTATGTCACCTACAAATGTAACTCTTCAGTTAGCTGATCATTAAATTACCTATCTTAAAAGAGTTATAGAAGATGTTTTAGTAAATGTTGATAAATTTATCTTTCCTCTGGACTTTACTGTATTAGATATAGAGAAAGATAAAGAAATTCCTATTATTTTATGAAGACCGTTCCTAGCCATTGGAAGAGCTTTAATAAATGTGGAGAAGGGAGAACTAATTATGAGGGTTAGTGCTCAAGAGATTACATTTAATATTGCAAAATCAATGAGATACCCTGCAAAAGAACAAGAAATTGAATGCTTCAGAATGAATGTTAATGAATATTTAAGCCATGAATATTTCAAAAAGACATATGAAAGTGAATTTGAAACGGAATATATAGAATATCAAGATGAGGATAAAATCCAAGATGAGTCTATGGAAGTAAGTATGAAAGAACTGGATTATGTTCAGGAAAAATTTGAAATGTTAGATCCTGCAGAAAATGACAACAATTTAATTTCATCTATTAAGAAACCCCCTGAACTTGAATTGAAAACACTTCCTACACATTTTAAATATGCATTCTTATAAGATTCATCTACACTACCTGTCATAGTATCCTCATAACTAAATGATGAGCAAGAACAACAGTTGTTAGAAACTTTGAGAAGATATAAGAAAGTCTTTGGATGGACATTAGCTGATATAAAAGGAATCAGTCCTTCAATCCGTATGCATAGAATTTTATTTGAAGATCAATATAAACCAAGAACTGATCCTCAAAGGAGATTGAATCCTATGATGAAAGAAGAGATAAAGAAAAAAGTTACAAAATGGTTAGATGTGGGGATAATATATCATATTTTCAGAGAGTGCTTGGGTGAGTCCAATTCACTGTGTTCCGAAGAAAAGAGGTATAATTGTAGTGACAAATGAGCATAATGAATTAATATCAACAAGACAATTCACTGATGACGAATCTGCATAGATTATAGAAAACTAAATCCTGCCACCCGGAATGATCATTTTCCTTTTCCCATTTTTGGAACAGATGTTGGATAGATTAGCTGAGCACAAATATTTTTGTTTTCTAAATGGATATATCAGTTCTCACCAAGTATTTATTGCCCCCAGGGATCAAGAGAAAACAACATTTACTAGTCCTTATGGAACTTTTGTTTTTTGACGAATGCCTTTTAGATTATGTAATGCACATGCAACATTTCAAAGATGTATGATGTCAATTTTCAGTGACTTGATTGAAAAAGGAATTGAAGTCTTTATGGAAGATTTTTCTGTATTTGGAACTTCCTTTAAAATATGTCTAAATCAATTAGAGAAAGTTTTGGAACATTGTGAAAAGACTAATCTTGTTTTGAACTGTGAGAAATGTCAATTTACAGTTGCAGGAAGAATTGTTCTTGGACATAAAATTTTAGAAAATGGCATAGAAGTAGATCCTGCAAAAATTCAGGTTATATCAAACCCACCTCCACCTACTAATGTAAGAGGAGTTAGGAGTTTTTAAGACATGTTGGATTCTACAGGTGATATATCAAAGATTTTTCAAAAATTACCAAGCCTTTATGCCAACTTCTAGAAAAAGATGTAAAGTTTAACTTTAACCAAGATTGCCTTAAAGCCTTTGAAACTTTAATGGAAAAATTGATAACTGCTCCTATAATTGTTTCACCGGACTGGGAGAAACCTTTTGAACTAATATATGATGCTAGTGATTATGCAATTGGAGTTGTTTTATGACAGAAATATGATAAGATTTTCAAGGTCATATATTATGCTAGTAAGACTCTTAATGATGCTCAAATTAACTATACCACCACTGAAAGAGAGTTATTAGTCATTGTGTATGCTTTTGATAAATTTAGATCATATTTGATTGGAACTAAATGTGTTATGCATACTGACCATTATGCTACTAAATATTTAATGCAAAAGAATGATGCAAAACCAAGATTAATTAGATGTATACTTCTGATACAAGAGTTTGATTTTGTAGTAGTTGATAGGAAAGAGACTGATAATCAAATAACTGTCATTTATCAAGATTAGAACAGGAAGAAATACATTATTTGAAAAAAGAGATTAAAGATATTTTTTTTATGAACAACTTTATGCTGTAAAAGGATGAGAAATACATTTGTATGGTGATATTGTAAATTATATTGTTAGTGGTACTTTACCATATGGATTGACAAAACAACGGGAAAAGAAATTCATTTATGATGTAAAATCTTATTTTTGGGATGATCCTCAGTTGTATAAACGGTGTAAAGATTTAGTTATAAGACGATGTGTGCCTTATAAAAAAATTCAGAAGATTATTCAAAAATTTCGTGATTCTGAATTTGGAAAACATTTTAAGAATGATAAAACTGCTGGAAAAATTTTACAATCTGGATTTTATTGGCCTACCTTATTTAGAGATGTTAATATGTATATATAAAATCATGTGATTGGTGTCAGAGAGTGGTAATATTTATAGAAGAAATGAAATGCCTCTAAATTTTAATTTGGAAATTGAAAATTTTGATGTATGGGGATTAGATTTTATGTGACCATTCATGCCTTCATTTGTATATATATATATATATATATATATATATATATATATATATATATATATATATATATAGATTTAGTTATAAGACGATGTGTGCCTTATAAA
>NEWO01000659.1:284662-303115 GCA_003013225.1 Phalaenopsis aphrodite | reverse complement strand
AATCTTCTAGAAACAGGGGTTGAACCGACATTGGTGCCGTTGGCGCCATTCTGGCACCTTCGGTGCCAGTGTCCCGCAATTAAATTCGTTGCTCTCTGTTTAAAGGCATCGTTGACGCTGAGTAAAAATCTCAGTTTGTTCTATTGTTCTGCGCGGTTGAAGATGCCCTTGGCGCGGTCGGCGCTGAGTATTTCTTAAAAAACATTATTTGACTTCAAATTGCATTTTTTTTGCTTTCTTTTTGCTTTAAGTCATAAAAATCAACAACCTGCAAGAAAATATCAAAATACCTTCCATTAAAGTGTAATATTACAAAAAATAAGTATAAAATATGGGTCTAAAAATGCATATATTTTCGGTGTATCAAAATCCCCCAAACTTACATGTTACTTGTCCTCAAGTAACTCCCATACTACATAAATTTATGACTTATGGTAAACAATTTAACTTCTAGATTCCATATTTTAGTTCTCTAAACATAAAAGTATAACTTAAGAAAAATTCAAAACAACTCCAGTTTATAAAAGGTGTAAGGATATTAAGCAATTGAGTTCAAGATTTATGATCCTCTATTTCTTTCAAGAAAAATCACAATTTCTCATATTAAAGTCACTTAGAATATTCATATGAAAAAGAACTTCATAAAACTTTACTAATAATTAAGCTAATATTCAAATAAAAAGTTCATAAAATGTGTCCAAGTTTTTTTCCTTAAGTTGATTTAAGTGAAACCAATTTTTAATTAGGCATCTCCTCAAGTTTCTCCCCATATCTTTTTATTTTTCTTTTCTTTTCAGAATCTTTTTTTTAATCCCTTTTTCTTTTCTTCCTCTTTTTTTTTATGTGAAGATTACTATATCTGGATAGCCTCTAATGATTTTGAACTTCACTATCCTCTTCTTAAAGTTAAAAACTTTTTTACATTTCTTCATATAACAAATTTATATTAACTTAAAGATTTCATAAAGTTTAATTCTTTTCTTTTTACATGAATCTTTTAAGATTTTTAATACTTCAAAAATACAAATTTCTTTACTTAAAATAGGAAAACATAGTCTTATTCTCTTTTACCAAATATCTTATTCTGTAGAATTAATCTTTATTATTGAAAATTTTTACTTAAATTTATTATATATTTAGAAACATAAATATAGTTATCTAAAGTTAACTCCTAATACCAAAAATCATGTTAAATTTAAAGTTTTGAAAATATAGTTAAATGAGGACAAATAAAATTAAGTTCCTTCTCTTTTTTTTTGTAAAGTAATTTTTCTCCCCCCCCCCCCATCCCCCAAACTTAAATTTTGAAAAGATTTAGCATGAAGAACTTAGAAATTTTGAATAGATTTAAATATGATTGATCTTATATCAATGGGTTTTTTCATTTGAATGCAGTAATTTAAAATAGCACTTTCTTTGGTGACTTTACTAATCTTCATAGTAGGGAGTAATTTTACAGAAATAAAGAAATGCCACTTCTTTGAAGTTAGATTAAGTGATGAAGCAGGGAAACTAATATATCCCTCATCTCGTACTTCCCACATATCACTTTCATCCGTTAGAAAATTATAAACATCTTGCATCAAATCTCGTGTAGGGACAAAATTTGTATAATGACAGATTGGAACATTTTCTATCATTAACAATTCATTAATCCTCGCAGGAGTAAATGGTAAAACCTTACCTCATATGAAGACAACTCCTTGGGTAATTCCATGTAAATTTGCATAAAACTCATTTACTACATGTACAACAACTGCAGCGGTAGTGTAACAGAACTTCCCTTCGCCTTTGCAGAATGATCTTATCAACCGGACCACTTGGATTGATCAATCCATAATTAACAAAACCTCTCTCCTTGATCAATCTCTTCTTCATAATAACTTTATCGTATAATCTCTGCATGTTGAAACTAATATATTTTCTTTTATTGAAACTCCATACCTTGAAGTATTTCTGGAATTGGAAGCCATGGAATCTGAAAATAGGAAGTTTCTAGTCGTCCAAGGCAGTTTTTAGGACTTTAAAAACACCTCTCGGTGGTTATTACGAAGCAAAATCCCGCCAAAGTCCGCCAAAAGTTGTCTGAACCATCAAACCGCTCTTGGCGCCTTCATCGCTCGCGATTGGCGTTGTCGGCGCTAAACTCCGTTTTCTTGGGCACCGTCGGCGCTAGTGGCCAAAATTTGCGACTTTCATTTTCGTTCAATTTAATTTTAAATTTTTCTCCAATACTTATATTTGACTTAATTTATAATAATTGAAATTGTGCATGATTATTATCACTTCTCAAACAAAGTAGTAATACATAAATATATATGTATGGGTTGTCTCCCACAAAGCGCTTGGTTTAACATCGTCAGCCCGATATACCATTTGTTTAGTTGGGTTGACTTAAAATTAAAACTTCTTTAAATTGAGGTATGTGCCCTTCATAATAGTGTTTCAAATGATGCCCATTAACTTTAAATATCTTTCCAGTGTTAGGATCTTTAATAAGAACAGTTCCATAATGATAGACTTTAATCACTTTAAATGGTCCTTATCATCTCAATTTCAGTTTTTCTGGAAAACATCTCAATCTTGTATTATACAATAAAAATTCTTATCCAGGTTTGAATTTCTTCTTAATAATCTTTTGTTTTCATTTTCTAGAAACAATCTCAATCTCAATATGCCATATTTTCATTTTCTCTTTATAGTTTTTTACATGATCATATACTTCATTTCTTATTTCCTCAAGTTCATTGAGTTACAATAATCTTTTTTCACTAGCATCTTTTAGATTAAAATTAAATTCATTAATAGCCCAAAATGCTTTATGCTCCAATTCTACTGGAAAGTGGCATGTTTTTCCAAAAATCAATTTGTATGGGGATTGGGGACATTCCTATATGAGTCTTATAAACAGTTCTATATGCCCATAATGCAGTATTTAGTCTAGCAGATCAAACCAATTTATAAGGATTTACAACTTTTTCTAAAATGTGTTTAATTTCTTGATTTGATATCTCTACTAAGTCGCTAGTCTGAGGATGATAAACAGTAGAGAATCTATGCATAATATCATATTTCTTAATCAATTTTTCGATTCTCTTATTCCTGAAATCAGATCCTCTATGAGTAATAATTACTCTCGGCATTCCATATCTTGTAAAAATATTTTTAATTAAAAATTTAGAAACACTCCGAGCATCACATCTAGGTACAACAATGACTTCAATCCATTTGGACATATAATCAACAACAAGTAATATATATAAGTTTCCAAATGAAGGCATAAATGGTCCCATAAAATCTAATCCCCACACATCAAAAATTTCAACTTCCAATGTGTAATATAGAGGCATTTCATTTCTTCTATATATATATTGCCTACTCGTTGACATCGATCGCATGTTTTAATATATTTATTAACATCTCTAAAAATAGTAGGCCAATAAAATCTAGCTTGTAAAGTTTTATATGCAGTTCTATTTGTTCCAAAATATCCTCCAAATTCAGAATCATGGCATCTTTCAATTATCTGTTGAGTTTCTTCATAAGGCACACATCTTCTAATAATTAGATCTTTACATTGTTTATATAAATATGGGTCATCCCAAAAATAGTCTTTTGAATCATATATAAATTTCTTCAATTGTGGATTTTTTATATCAGGTGGTAAAATATCACTTACAATATAATTTACTATATCAACATACCACGGTACATCCATTTCATCAATACTATAAAACTGTTCATCAGGGAAATTTTCTAAAATTTCATTTGCAAAATTAATTAATATTTCTATTTCTAGTCTAGACAAATGATCAGCTATTTGATTATCATTTCCCTTTCTATCAACCACGACAAAATCAAACTCTTGTAATAGAAGTAACCATCTAATTAATCTTGGTTTAACAGCCCACTTTTGCATTAAGTATTTAATAGCAAAATAATCTGTATGCACTATACATTTAGTTACAATTAAATAAGATCTAAATTTAACAAATGTATAAATAATAGTTAATAACTCTCTTTCAGTAGTAGTATAATTAGTTTGAGCATCATTTAGAGTCTTAATAGCATAATATATAACTTTAAAAACTTTATCGTGTCTTTGTCCTAATACAACCCCAATAACATAATTACTAGCATCACACATTATTTCAAATGGTTTTTCCCAGTCAGGTGGTACTATTATAGGTGCAGTGACTAATATTTTCTTTAATAATTCAAATGCTTTAATGCATTCCTCATCAAAATCAAATTTCATATCTTCTTCTAAAAGTTGGCATAGCGACTTAGTTATTTTTGAAAATTTTTTTATGTAGCGCTTGTAAAAATCAGCATGTCCTAGAAAACTTCTCACCCCTTTAACACTAGTAGGAGGTGATAATTTTTCTATAACTTAGATTTTTGGAGGATCTACCTCCATGCCATTTTCAAAAATTTTATGCCCAAGTACAATAACTCCTGCAACCACAAATTGACATTTTTCCTAATTTAACACTAAGTTGTTTTTTTCACATACTTCCAAAAATTTTTCTAAATTATTAAGACATAACTCAAACAAAGTCCTAAGTACAAAAAAAAGCATCCATAAACACTTCCATTCCATGCTCTATAAAATTGCTAAAAATTAATATCATGCATCTTTGAAATGTTGCAGGTGCATTGCATAGTCCAAAAAGACATTCTACAAAAAAAAATGTTCTATATGGGCTTGTAAATGTTGTTTTCTATTGATCCTCTAGAGCAATTGAAATTTTGTGATAACTGGTATATCCATCTAAAAAGCAATAATATTTATTCCCAACTAATCTATCCAACATTTGGTTTAGAAAGGTTAAGGGAAAGTGATCTTTTCGGGTGGTCATATTTAGTTTTCTAGTATCAATGCAAATTCGCCAACCAGTTACTTATCTTATTGGTATTAATTCATTTTTCTCATTTTCTTCAACTGTCACTCATCCTTTCTTCGGAACACAGTGAATTGGGCTTACCCAAACACTATTTAAAATAGGATATATAATTTCAGCATCTAATTATTTTAAAATATCTTTTTTAACAACTTCTTTCATTATTAAGTTTAATCTTCTCTGAGGATCAGCTTTAGGTTCATATTGTTCATCTAATAAAATTATGTGCATACAAATTGAAGGACTATTTCCTTTAATATCTACTAAAGTCCATCCAAAAGCCTTTTTATACTTTTTCAACATTTCTATCAACTTCTGTTCTTGAATTTCAGTTAACTCAGAAGATATAGTAATAGACAATGTAGATGACTCTCCTAAAAATACATACTTTAAATGGGCAGGTAATATCTTTAATTTAAGTTCAGGTGGTTTAATACTTGAAGGAATAAGATTTTTACTATCATTTTCCAATAAATCTAACATTTCAAATTTGCCCTGAATATAATCTAAATCTTCTTCTTCTATTTCATCTTTATTCTAAAAAATTTCTCCTTGCTTTAATTTATTTTCGAACACATTCTTAAATTATTTATTATTAAGATAATAAGCTACTTCTATCCTGAAATATTCATTATCTTTTTCTATTACAGGAAATTTCATTGATTTTGCTATATTAAATTTTATTTCTTGATCATTAACTCTCATTATTAATTCTCCTTTTTGCACATCTATTACAGCTCTTCCTGTTGCAAGAAATGGTCTCCCTAAAATAATAAGAATCTCTTTATCTTCCTCCATATCCAATACTATAAAACCTACAGGGAAAATAAATTTATCCACTTTTACTAGTACATCCTATATAAGTCCTTTTGGACAAGTTATTGATCGATCGGCTAATTGAAGAGTTATAGTAGTAGGGGAAATTTCTCCTAGATCTAAACGTTTAAAGATCAATAAAGGCATAAGAATGATACTCGCTCCTAAATCATATAAAGCTTTTTCATCAAAATTTTCACTAATTGCACAAGGTATAGTAAAGCTACCATATCTTTTAATTTTTTAGGAAGTTTTTTAGCACTACACTCTTCACTGAGTGCAATGGTCTCATGATCTGTAAACTTCCTTTTCTTATTTAGTACATCCTTCATAAATTTTACATAACTTGACATTTGTTCCAAAACTTCCACAAAAGGAATATTTATCGTTAAATTCTTAAGGATTTCCAAAAATTTTGTAAATTGTTTATCTTTATTCTTCTGTTTCAGTCTTTGAGGAAACAGAGGTAATGATTTTTCTAAAGGAACCTGTGTTTGTTCATTTTCATGTTAATCATTTTCCATTTCTTCCTTCTCTTCATCAACTTCAGTTTCTCTTTGGATTCCTATTTTAACTTCTTTTCCACTTCGTAATTGAATAGCTTTAATTTGCTCTTTATTTTGATCTTTTGGATTAACTTCCATAGTACTCGGAAGAATTCCAGAAGGTCTGTTACTAAGTGCAGTAGTAATATGTCCTAACTAATTTTCAATATTTCTAATAACAGCCCCTTGATTCTGTATTTGATTTCTCATATTCAACATCACTCCTTCCATCGTCAACTTCTTTTCCTTAACTTGTAGGTTAGGGTTGGAGTTAAATCCCAGAGGATAATAAGATCGATAATTAAGATTTCCTTGATTATTCAGATTTTTGGATGGATTCAAAGAATTTTTATAATTATTCCAACTAAAATTAGGGTGATTTTTCCATCAAGGTTTAAATAGTTAGAATAGGGATTGTTAGTTTGATTATTTATAGCATTTAAAGTTTCATAAGATGATTAAGTATCAATAATCTGTCATAGTGAATTTTCCTCTAATACTGGGGGCATTTGAGAATAGTTCACTTCCTTTTGATCAATCTTTTTAGAAATAGTAGCAATTTAAGATGCCAAAAAAGACATTGCATCAAAATCATGAATATTAACTACTCTCTTAGGATTTACCCTTTCAGAGGGCCATTAAAAATTGTTAGTAGTCATTTCTTCAATTAAAGAATATACTTCATCAAAAAGTTTTGACATTAATGATCCACTCGCAGCAGCATCCATAATAGATCTAAGTGATCCTACTAATCCATTATAAAATGTTTGAATTATTAACTAATCTGATAAAGCATGGTTTGGATATTTTCTAAGAAAATTTTTANTCAACTTCTTTTCCTTAACTTGTAGGTTAGGGTTGGAGTTAAATCCCAGAGGATAATAAGATCGATAATTAAGATTTCCTTGATTATTCAGATTTCTGGATGGATTCACAGAATTGTTATAATTATTCCAACTAAAATTAGGGTGATTTTTCCTTCCAAGGTTTAAATAGTTAGAATAAGATTTTTAGTTTGATTATTTATAGCATTTAAAGTTTCATAAGATGATTGAGTATCAATAATCTGTCATAGTGAATTTTCCTCTAATACTGGGGGCATTTGGGAATAGTTCACTTCCTTTTGATCAATCTTTTTAGAAATAACAGCAATTTGAGAAGCCAAAAAAGACATTGCATCAAAATCATGAATACTAACTACTCTCTTAGGATTTACCCTTTCAGAGGGCCATTAAAAATCGTTAGTAGCCATTTCTTCAATTAAAGAATATATTTCATCAAAAGATTTTGACATTAATGATCCACTCGCAGTAGCATCCATAATAGATCTATGTGATCCTACTAATCCATTATAAAATGTTTGAATTATTAACTAATCTGATAAAGCATGGTTTGGATATTTTCTAAGAAAATTTTTAAATCTTTCTCAGGCTTCATATATTGATTCCTCTTCGAACTAACAAAAAGATGTAATATCATTTCTAAGCTTAGCGGTTTTCGAGATTGGATAATATTTAGCCAAGAATTTTTATAATAGTTCTCCCCAAGTTCTAATAGATCCAGGTGCTAATGAATTTAACAAAGCCTTGGCTTTATCCCTTAATGAAAAAGGAAAAAGTTTAAGCCTAATAACATCATTAGACACTCCGTCATATTTAAATTTAGCACAAATTTCAAGAAAACTATCAAGATGTAAGTTAGGATCTTCAGTAGATGATCCTCCAAACCGATTATTTTGTACCATTTGGATAATAACAGGTTTAAGCCAAATGAATTAGTAACAACATTAGGATTTTGAACAGTCAAGTGAAGTTCATCTATTGTTGGATTCACATAATTTTTTAAAAGTCTTTGTTGATTCTCATTTATTGGATTATATATGTTATTTACTATTTCTTTAAAATGTTTAGTTCTTCTTCGTTATTTTTGAATTTTCTAATAGTACGTTCTAATTCTGAATCGTAAGGTACTAAACCTTCAGATCCAATATTTCGCATAAACAAATAAAGTAAGCAAAGTAAAATTCTAAAAAATAAACATTCTTAAATAAAAATATATTTCTTTTTGGATTTTTGATTTTTTATATTTTTGTATTTTTATGGTATATATATTATCTTTAAATTTCTTAATTTATTAAAACTATTTAATTTAACTGTTGCCTTCCCCGGCAACGACGTCAAAAACTTGATCCCGATTTTTTATATGTAAGGATTTATGAAGTTGATACTACTACAGCGCCAAAAACTTGATCTGTGTACTAAAAGTAAGTTGTGTAAAATATATATAAGTATAGAAAATTATTAAAGAGATTGTACGCAAGTATACATATCGTTATCAAGAAATAATGAACTTTCTATTTAAGCCCCAAATATTGATCCCACGGGGAAGGTTTAAATTTGCAATGATAAATTTTACTAGGAAATTCACAGAAAGTCAAACGAAACTTCTGTCAGTAATTTCAAATGTTGATTTAAAAACTAAATTACATAACTATTAGCAAAACAAAAATGCAAGATTTAAACAATAACTACTAATCTACTAACTATGTTTATGTAATGAAGATTTCTTATTTGAAAAAACATCATTCCCACTACAATGAGGTTTTGGTAAAATGAGATGAGATAAATGTTTATAATATGTATTGTGTCAAATAAGAGTAGTTTTAATTCTCTACCCTGATACAGTGCATATAAAATCATTGGCTAATCCCAGGTTTAGTCCCTAAATACGTGACTAGGCTAGGAGGATACAGGCTTCCACTCTAGAGCTCCCACTTCCCTTCACCTGAAGGCTAACTCTCGCTTTAGTTTTTAAACACTAAGACCGAATTGGAGATTTTAGTCTGTCACCCTAAAGATTCTCTAATTCTACATCCAACAAAGAATATTTTCCTATTTATTTGCACTTAATTCCATGAACAAATTTCTCCTCCATGAAATCAAATGTGATCTTCACTTTGTTGTAGAACTCATACTCCATTTCCCAGATCATATGTTTCACAAGACATTTTAACAATTCAATTGGCCACATCTAAAAGTAAATTAAGTTCGGAGTTGAAAAATCATCACAATTTATTTTATATTTTAATATTGGCACATTCATGTTATCTCTTCATTTAACCATATCTCAGACTAGGGAGAAAAATAGAAAAAACTACTTAGACTTCATGAGAAAGATACAACAAAACACAAATTTCATATATAAAATAAAGTTCATACAACACTAATAAACATACAACACTTATCTGAAACCCTTTCTCAAAGCAAATCCTTTGTAGACTTTCCTTAGAAATGTAGGAAGAAGATATCTCTCACTTTTCCCCTTCTCGAACACTCTTACAGAAAGTTTCACTCTTAATCTCACCACACAAACTCTAAATTATAAAAGAAAACTCACTAATTGACTCCAATGTGGTGGTGGAATGAAAGTAGATTATGAAGAATGGCAAAAAAGGAGCGTGGTGGAACGTTGTGGAGCAAAAAGGAATGTGAAGGAGTGAAGGAGTCAACTTCCTGATTAATTTCAGCTCCAAATAGAGCCTATGGTCGGTTATCTAAGAAGTGCCTCCAAAATCTCTTCAAAAATCGTCCAAATACCTTAAATCTTCTAGAAAAAGGGGTTGAACCGACATTGGCACCGTCGACACCAGTGTCCCGCAATTTAATTCGCTGCTCTCTGTTTAAAGGCGTCGTCGACGCTCTTCTGGCACCGTTGGTGGTGAGTAAAATTCTCAGTCTGTTATGTTGCAGTCGGCGCTGCCCTTGGCGCGGGCAGCGCTGACTTTCTTCAAAAACGTCATTTTGACTCCAAATTCCATCCTTTTTGCTTTAAGTTCTAAAAATCAACAACCTGCAAGAAAACATCAAAATGCCTTCCATTAAAGTGTAATATCACAAAAAATAAGTATAAAATATGGGTCTAAAAATACATATATTTTTGGTGTATCAAGAGTTCAACATGATATAGATTTTCAAAATGTTATGGTTAGACATTTCATGGGTGAACCTAATGTAAAATTTCTTACTTTCCCCAGCTTTGTTCCCTATGCTCCCATTCACAATGAAGGTGAAGAAGCAAGAGAAGAAGAAGAAGAAGATGATGATGATGATGGTGAGGAAGGAGATGATGAATGATAGTTTAGATTTAGTTTGATTTGATGCTATGTGTTATTTTTGTGTTTTTTACTATGTTGCACTTTTTATTTAAGACTGTTATATTCAGACTTTTATGTTATATAGTGGACCAATAATTTGTAATAGTAATTATAAATTATTTACTTTTCAATTTCAGTTTTAGTATTTTCAGTTGAGTTGAATATGTAGTATTTTCAATTTTTATTTTTTAGTTTTAGCATTTCTATTTTAGTTCTCAACAAGTTCTTTAGAATATATTATGTTTTATTTAATGCTTTAAAGCCTGTATATAGTTTTACAGTTAGTGCCTGCAATATACTAGAACCAATTTCATGTTCGGAAATCCTTTACATGTTAGTTTTTATTTTCATGTATTTACTGTTTTCTTTCACCAACTAAAATTTTGTTCTAAAATGTTTTTAAATCATTTAAAAATTTAAGTTTGGGGGAAAAGAAAATTTTCCTTAGAATATATTTAACATGACCTGGGATATTAAGATTTAACTTTAAGTGACTATACTTATGTTTATAAAGATTATAGTAAATTTAGGTAAAAGGTTTTTAATAATGAATGTCAATTGTAAAGTTAAAGATATTTGGTATGATATGATAAAACTATGTTTTTCTATTTTTAGTAAAGGAAAATTATATTTTTTAAGTGTTAAGAATTTTAGAGTTTCATGTAAGAAGAAATGAATGAGGCTTTATGAAAAATCATAAATTAGTATGACTATTAAGTAAGGAGAGGTATGGAGTTTTGAATTTAAGAAGAGGATAGTGAAGTTAAAAACTATTTAAGGCTATCCAAATAATGTAATCCTCACCTGAAAAAGGAAAAAGAAAAGAAAAGAAAGGAAGAAAAGATCCTAAAAGAAAAGAAAAAACAAGAAAAGAAAAGAAAAGAAAAAAAAGGAAAAGAAAAGAAAAGAAAAAAAAAGGAAAAGAAAAGAAAAGAAAAAAATAAGTGAGGAAATGCCTAATAAAAAATTGGCTTCACTTGAATCATCCTAAGGAAGGAGCTTTATTACACTTTGTAAACTTGTCTTGAAGTATTAGTAGCATTTCGAGTAAATGTCCTTAGCATGACAAATTGCAATTCTTCTTGAAAAAAATAAAGATTCAGAAATCTTAAATTTGATTACTAAATATTCCTAGACTTGGAGTTTGAATCTATGTTATTAAATATTTTTCTTAAATTTTGCTATTCTATTTATTGAACTAAATTATAAAAATGATAAGTTAAAAACTATCCTAAAGTCATAGGCTTTTATGTAATAAAAGTGTCACTTGAGGACAAGTAACATTTAAGTTTGGAGGATTTTGATATACAAAAATAATATATTGTTTTAAGTACCCTTTTTATGCCAATTTTTGGTGATATTGCACTTAAAAAAATATTTTTGTGTTTTTATTGCAGGTATATCATTTTTAGGTATTTGGAGAAAAAAATGGTAAAAGGAACAAAATTTGGAGCAAAAATAGCCAATTTTGAGGTTTGGCGCATGATGCGCCAAAATCCAGAGCACTGACGCATGATGCGCCAGATTGGCGCATGATGTGCCAAACGCGACATTTTCAAATTAAGGCGGTTCAAGATAAATTTTGCGTGAATTTTCAAAGGGACACTTGTTCTAAGCACCCCATAGAGTGATTCAATGCGTTTAGACACTACGGAAGATTCCAATTTAAAGGATTTGACTCTTTGATCAAAGAGACACATATTTTGAAATTTAAAGTTTTGACTTTTGAATTTTGGAGAGAAATTGAAAAACTTTTTAGAGGAAGCAGCCCAAAAGAAAGAGGGACTTCTAGAGTGTGACGAGAGGGGGAGAGAGAATTGGCGTGAGTTAGAGAGAGAGAGAGAAGAAGAGATTTTCTTCTAGTGTTGTAAGAGGGAAGGGAAGGTGAGAGATTTCTTCTTCATGACATTTCTAAGAGAGATATAGGAGTGATTATAAAGAGAGAAAAACTTTGAGAGAACTTCTAGGAATTTGCTTGGGAAGGATTGTAAGTTAAGTTGTAATTTTCATTTCTTTTGTTTGTAAACTTATTTTTATATATGAAATCTGTGTTTAATCGTATCATTCTCATGAATTCTGAGTAGTTTTCTTTGTCCTTCTCCCTACTTTGAAGAAATGGTTTTGTGAAGAATTGATTTTGTTTTCTATGGTTTTAAATGTCAATAATTTGTGATGATTTGAACTCTGACTTTCATTTACTTTTTTATATGGCCAATTGAATTGTTAAAATGTGTTGTGAAATATATGTTCTGAAATGGTGATATGATTTCTACAACAAAAGAAGAATCACATTTGATTTCATGGGAGAGTATTTCATCAATGAGATTGGGAGCAAATAAATAGGGACATATACTTCATATTCTCTACCCTCTCTCGAGCGCTATAAAGAATATTGATTAATCCAGAGTTTGGTCCCTAATTCAGTGGTTAGGCTGGGAGGATATTGGCTGTCACTCTAGAGCTCCCAATACTCCCTCACTTGAGAGCTAATGCTCGCATTAGTTTTCAATCAACTATTTGGCACAAAAAAGTTTTTAAATATATTTTTCAAATGATTTCAATTTTCTTCACAAGCCATATTTCATTGTAAAGGGGAAGGATGTTTTCTCATTCTTGAACTTTTCGTCAACAAAAATCTTTATTTTATTTCAGCAATTTACTTTTAAAAATTTAGCATTTAGTTTAATTTACTTATTATAGTCGTACATCTGTATATTTAGTAGCATTTCACTTAAGTAGTTTAACTTCAAACTTCGTACTTTACTTTGTTTTTATTTTTAGTTTATAATAGAATATAAATAGTTAACATATATATATTTCCAGCTTCCTTGTGGGATCGATGTATAAGACTCCATTGGAGCCCTATATTACTTGAAAGATTCATATACTTGCGTTATATGCAAAAGGGAATTGGGACTTTAAAAGAGGTTTTAAAGATAAATTATTTTCATTAAAGTTACATTATTATTTGGGTTACATTGCATCATTATTATTAATTTAATATCAATTTTCCCGAATCCCGCATCAGTCATCATCATTTTCCTACTAAGGATCTCATTAGAACATTTCAAAATGTTTGTCATGAAGCGTTAGGATGCTAACCAACTCAGGTGAAGAGACATAACAGATATAGAATACCAAAGGAATCCCATCACATCCCATTTATATGAATCATGGGCATAAAAAAATCAAGAAATTTAATTATTGAAGCTTTGATTGTGACATAAATCATATCCATATTTGTATTTAATTATTTTATTCTTATTGTAGTCATTGCTTTCATGAAGTAAGAGAATCGATGAAGTAGACTATGTACATCAGGAATGCACCAGCATGAATCTCGAGGAGATCCAACGATGCAGTAGACAAAAAGTATAATTAGGGTGGGCTCGTTAGTAGAAGACTAGGAGGCCCATTTATCACAACCATAGCCAAAGCCAAAGCCAACCAGACGTTCAGATGGCTTGAGCCCAAACGTAAGGAAAGACTCACTTCCTCAATACCATCAGTCATTTCAAGACACCTTAGAGGCTCCTTATTAGAGACAAAGACTTAACCATGCATATAAATCATCCCGTCGATTGTCCTTGTTGGAAGCGAGCTACTTATCATGCTACAATGACTCACTCTTTGCCAGATAGCTTAGCTTTGCTCAAACAACGGGAGTACCTTACCGAGGATCAATTGTTGACAGTCATACTAGAATAACCGATTAATAAAGAAAAGTAAATTGAGTTAGTCCTTCATTCCCGAAGACCATCTAAGGGCGACTGACAACATTGACTCATCATAGTCAAACAAAGATGACCTTGTTGAACTAAGCCCATCGAGTTAAGCCGATTGAGTCACATGGTAACTAAGCCATAGACTTACACAAGTAAATATACCTAAAATATCTTATAATGCACTCTTAAAACAGAGACAAACACATATTCAAATATTGTACCATTTTCCCTATAAATATATGACTATTTTATGAGAAAGAGGTTATGAAAAATGCGTTTTACTGTTAATTGCTGCATATTCGTCTCTCCCTTCTGTCTTGCATTCTAATCCTTGAGGTGTGATTTAGGGACAAATCAGAATTCAACACAACGAATTAAACAAACATTTAATATTTAAAGCGAAAACTATCAAATCAAAGTTATTAAAATTCTTCCATTAGTTTTTTTTCATGTTATCGTTGGTTTTCTTAAGTTCAAGCTCAACCACTCATAAATGCACTAATTACCAAATCTCTATAAGTCCATTCTATAAAGGTTTCTTTATTACATGTAGGATTGATTATTTCAATCGTCAGTCTCAATCAGGAAACCTTTTTGTTATTCGCTCTGGATACGTCCGATACTCCTTAGGCGCAACATACCCCAATTTTATAGTTCTAACAGACAAAACTGCGACTCGCCACCATCAAGGTGGCACAGCGCTGATCCACCCGGAATTGACGGTAGACTAATGCTGAACTGGATGAACACTTGGCTAAAGATTAATGACAATTTCTTCATTACAAATCCCCTGATATCTTCAACGTACAAAACGCATACTTGATCAACATGTATCTTCCACGTAGGCACTGATCTGGGGGCACTATCCACACCAGTGTAAGCTTTGAGAAGCTTTCCGATTATCGACAAGCGTCAGATCGTAGGGCTAAAAACTCAAGCTAGTTGCAGAGCCCTCATTTTTCGCTGCAACAACGTTGTTTGACCTTGGCTCATTGAGAGCTATTTCTGAACTGCATGCGCTTCTTGTTAACACGGTGCGTCGGATGAGCGCATACGGCAAGAATAGATATTAAAAAACTCACGGAGTCCACCATTAGAGCGCATGCACGGTGCTGGAGAGTTGAGACTAGCTCCATTATCCGGCTCGTCTGTATCTAGCCCCTTTTATTGGCGAAGCGGCCGCCGTAAGGATTGGCTTTTAGCTCCTGCAAGAGATCGAACTTGTTTTACCTGCGGCGGGAGACTGACTTCCGTTAACTTAGCTCCTCCGTAAAAGAAGTGTTGGCGCTGGAGGAGAAGATACCGAGGCGGCGGTGCTTCGCTCTCTTCGGTTGGGAGTCCGGGATCAACATACTGGTTCGGGATTTAGTGGTATTGGCGGCTGTCGACCATTGCTAGGTTTGTGTTCTTGGTCTCCAGACTTAGTTGGATCCAATCATCCAAGCATTGATGATTTTACTTATTTAGCCGAGATCTTGGTTTCTGTTGGTAATCTTGTTGACAGTGTCCATGCTCCTTGATTCCGGATGGAGACATTGTGAATGGAGTTCTTATTGTGTGTTATATACTTGAAGTTTCATTGAATTTTAATATTTTTACCGAGCCTTTTAGTGATTACCACTGCTCTTTATTCAAGTTGGCTATTGTTTAAGGGAGTTTTAGGTGTGGGTGCTGGGATTTCAAATTGGAAGACGTTACTTTTGGTTCCTTAATGGCGCTGCTTGATTGATTTTTCCAGTAATTTTTTTTTCGTCTTCCTTTATTTTCTTTTTTTCTTTTTTGATTGATTTCTAAGGTTTCGGAATTTAATCAATGCGTGATATTCTGTCCTGTTGATTCTCAATTCTGGTGGGAAGTATGATTTTTGTGGATTGGTATCTTGGGGTAGGTTTGACTGGCAATCTTTTGCTTGATAAATGTGATAACACCAAGGCCAATAGAGTATAAGTTTACTGGTAATGCAGTGCGTTGACATTAGATTTCGATCTTTTAAAGAACAAAAGAATAAATGTTGGTATCAGAGTTTATAGAAGAAGTATAGAATGCGAAAGCAGGTGAAAAATGCGGCAGCTTTACGTGAGGATGGAAATCAATTTGAGGATAAGATTAGTTATGTTTTATGAGGTAGGCAGTGATTGAAAAAGAAGAAGTAAAAATATTATTTTTCGTTGGGGGTATACAGAAGTTATTTGATTTGTACATTCTATTAAATTTGAAGATTAGTTCCCTATACATTATGAATATGATTTTAATTTATTTCATATTGTAATTCTGTCAAACTACTCTCTTGGAGATCCTTTTGCTTAGTAGAGACAATAGAGTTATCCAACTTTGCCTTTATCTTTATGAATATACATGTCTATCTTGTAGTTGAATCATGAAGCACAAACCTTTTTGAAAATTGTGTTCTTTTTACTATTCTTTTGATAGAAAACATGAGTAGGTTGTCACAACAACTTAGTAAGCTGTATCGATGATTGTCACTATGGCACTGCAGTTGGCAAACTTGATAAAGCAGAGAGTTCATGTGCTCAAAGATTGATGGAGCAATAATTGGTGAGCAATAATTGACACAGACACTACATGCTTTATAATGAGATATAAAATTTCATTGTCAATTGGGCTTTTGATTTTTGGCTTTAGTTAAATAGATTGATGGACGGAATAAAACGAGAGAAATTTAAGAATTGAGAGATAGAACAAAGAGAATTAAGAAGTAACCGTCATGTACTTTTTAACACATTGGAATCACCATCACTTTGTGTATTCGTAGATATAGGCTTGGTTGAAGCCAACTACATAAATCTTTGTTTATGTTTTCTTTTTCTCATTTGTGTTTACTTCATATCATTGTTATCGCTTTTACTAGTAGTTTTGCAATATATTTTGGTGCCTTTAGTTATAAAAAAATTAGCATTATAACATGGTTTTAGATTGATTTCAATGAAATTTGAGATGAGAAGTTTGATAGATCAAATAACTTTGGCTTTTAAAGAAATCAATGCATGGTGTATTAATCTAGCAAGGATCTAGGAAGCCACTTATGAGGCATGTCAATATGTTTGAGACCATGTTTGAAGAAGTAAAAGTAGAGGCGGATGAAAAGGCTATCTTGTTGATTCAATTATGTTTGGCATATAAGGTTTGATAAAGTTCTTTGACGGTTTGTGCCTTAAGATGGAATCTTTATATGTCATGACCGAACCTAAAAGGTTATAATTATTATGGCGGGAATAGATTTATAAACATTACCATTAACTCTAAGGTTAATGTCTAAATAAAATTTATAAACATTCTTAGCACGTCAACATTTAATACAAAAAAAAAGTCACTATTTTATTATGTTTCTTCTAAACCAACTATATAATAACTATGCTAAATTGAGTACCGTTCTTTCACAGCATCCCGCTAATAATTCACAAATTTGCTTCTCCTATTTATTTCTTTCTTGAGGTCTTATTCTAATATTATTAATGCAAAAATAATGATGACTTATTAACATAAATCAGTGGATACATCACATGTCTAAATTAATGTGATATAAAGGAATATAGAAGGCAACATATGCTTCTTAAATTTATCTGTCATTTTATTTTATTTAATAATATCAATGCAAGAGTTGTTGAACATTCACTAAGATTAATAAGAAGAAACTATCTCATATCTTGATAGTTTCATTTTTATATATTACCTATATCATAATAGATTCTCTTAAATTGTATCATTTAAAATACTTCAATTCAATATCACTTTTCAATTTTATCTATAGTACCTTAGCATTTCCAACTAATTCCATAAGTGTGTGAATTCTACTTGTTAACATGCATATGCAATCACTTTCTTATGGTTAATTTATTCATATTTTTCATATCGTTCATTATCATTTTATAATGAACAATGTGTAATAACCAATAAAATAATAATAATAATAATAATAAAAAATAAATAAATAAATAAATAAACAAATAAATAAATAAATAAATAAATAAATAAATAAATAAATAAAAGAATGTGTCTCTTTGAAAGAGACAATCCTAGCAAAAAGAAGCATTAAAATGGGTATTTTTGTACTTTTTCTCCGATTCGAATCAGAGGGGAGAAGCACAAGAGATAGAGAGGGAGAAAGCCAAAAGCAAGAGGGAAAAAGGAGGAAGATAGCTTGTGAGATGACTTATATGCAACCTTGCCAAATCCTTCATACATTGCTACGGTGCGAACGACGTCGTGGGAGGAGAAGATTGAAGGTTTACCTGCATGCGTGATCTTCAAGCAACTTCGGTGTGAAGTAAAGAAGAAAACTTGAACCCTAG
>NEWO01000659.1:255969-284187 GCA_003013225.1 Phalaenopsis aphrodite | reverse complement strand
TTGTCGAAAATAAAGAAAGGTTAGGATTTTAATTGTAAAAGTATTTAGTAATATGAATATTAAAATTCAATAATTTAATGTTTGAGCATTGAGTCTTAATTAACGTAGTGTAATACAAGAATACTAGACAATTAAATTAAAACTTAATTAAGCAAAGTGATAATTGAATATTCTATATTTTATAAGTATTAATTTGAGGGAAGAGATACAAGTTTAGAGCAGACTCATCGTCTATCATTGAGGAGAGTACTTGTACTTTTAAATTATAGTAATATTGATTTCTCCTAAGTCTGATTTGCCCTATGACTTGCTTAGATAGATTTTGCTGGCTCTTTAAGTTCAATTGATCATATTGAGCCTATATCACTGATATTTGCATGTTATTTGAATGCATGATTTAAGCTATTGAATGGTATGAAAAGACAATAGGAATGAGATTCACATGCACATGTTTGACTATGATAGAGTCACCCTTTTATAGTACTAGCGGGGGAACACTAAGGTATTTTTGTACGTAAATGAAAAAAATATTGCTATTATAGTATCTTAAGTGGTATAATTTTTGACGGTGCTCTTGTGACGGTTGTATATAGACTAAAATGATATTGATATGTAAATAATAAAGTTAGAGGCATAGTGAATGTTTAAAATCACATTAAATGATCATGTTATGTTGTACAAACTGTCAAATGCTCTTTTATTTTTACGCAATTTAATTGACATGCATATTGTCTCTTTTTTCATTAGCTTACTATAGTCTAAGAGTATCAGTATTAACTAATTTTTTTAATTTATTGTTGTTTTAACTAACTTTTTAGGTTTAATTAATCGATTAAAAGATGAGTGATAGACACGATAATAATTATAACGATGGAGACAATTAGAACTTAGGTAAAATTTAACCGTATTGTTTTTTTTTTTCATTTTTAAGTCTCTCTCATTAATAAAATGTTAATTGCAGAAATTTAATTTTTTTACAGTCCGACCGTCTGTACTCGTTTTGGTTAAGTCAAAGCCTTGGGCGAGATCATGATAAAGTGATATCAAAGCAAGGTTTAAGAATAATTAATGTAATCTTGATGAAATAACCAATATGATAATTTATAAATTAATTAATAATAAAATAAAAAATTGAAATTAACACTAATTAAATAATTATTCTAATTCAGGCAAATGGATGTATCTTAGACTATAGAAGAGGCAAGTCCGGTTGTAAATGAAGAAATACCGCATGTTGTTAATGTTAATACAAATGTTTGGACTCAGATGATGGCAGCGTGACTTAACTGATTCAGGAGTTCAGATAACAACCTATAGGAAGCGATACAATTGTAGTGGATAAGTATTTGAAAATATTTCAAGATCTTCGTCCACATTTAATCAAGGGAACTGAAGATCCAGTTGAAACAGAAAACTGGCTGATGAGGATAGTGAAGATATTAGATAGCATGACGTGCCTTGATGAAAGAAGAGTACCTTTAGCTATATTTATGCTGGTTGGAGAAGTTGAAAGGTGGTGGTGTGCGAAGTGTTAAAACAAATCAGAGGACATACCTAACATAATGATAAGTTGGGAAGAGTTTGTGGAGCTTTCTAGCGAGTGGGTTGTTGTCACAACGTAACTCGACGCAACCTGTCATATTGAGGCGGGTCATCTCAATTTGAGATCATGACAGAGAAATTGTTACCTAAGATCTATTTGGAAGGAATCAATCTATTTTTTTCATTCAAATTTCACATACAAAGCTATTAATATTATCAAATGTCGTAAAATAAATATACCTAAAATTCATTCAGATCATAGTACTATACAACAAAAAGGAAATATATATATATATATATATATATATATATATATATATATATACCAATCATAGTTTAATCTCTCAATCATAAAAAAAAAAACACTAAACATAACCATGACTGCCAAAAGTAAAGATTTATAATATTGACATACCTAACATCAGGCTCTCACAAGTAATGCAAAAGTCTCTACTCAACTTGAGTCTTACCCTTTCCTGAAACAACATATGCGAGTAAAGTAGGGGCGAGCAACCACAGCTCAATAAACTACCCAAAATTTATTACAGTTTCAATATTGAAAAAATAAACATGTATTGGCTGTAAATAAATCAAGCATTTCAAAATATCATGTGTATTATCTATTACAGTGTCAATACAAGAAATTCTAATTGTAGTAGGCATATATTAAATAACAGTATAAGCAACATGATATCATAAGTGCAATAAAATAACATGAAAAACAAATTCAATGCTTTATTTGACTTACTTTAATTTTTTTTCCTTCACCCTTTTTATCTCCACTTCCATTCATACGTCCAGTTGTTCATGTTTTTCCTATGCCCCTTATAAGTCTACTTCCATTTATACCTCCGCTTGTCCACATCTGTTCCTGCGTATTAAATGCACAAATGAATAATTACATAGGTGCAAAACCCCTTATAACTTCACTTGATTGCACATAACTTATAACTGCCCAATCACAACCACCTGCAACTCTTATTTTTTATCATTTTTGACACATATTTATAATACAAAAACATATAAATACTAACAATTTTGAGATATAAAATTTCACAACATGCTATAGACATTGGTGCATATTAGTAGGCACAAATAATAATATAATTTGCGGGGAAAATAAATCTACACATCGATAAACACAACTTGAAATACTACTTTTTTGAAATGTCCAAAATATTATTTAAATCATTTTTTCGGGTTTAACATACATGCCAAAATATATAAATATTGTACAACACAATAACCGTCGAAAAATAAATATTTTTACGTAGTCTAATCTATAGCATATAAAATGTTGTGCTGTGAAAAAGTTGTAAATCTCCGTAGATCTGAGTTTGTACGAAATTTCGGCAAATAAAATACCAAAACTTTATGAAAAAGCAACAAAATTTGAAGTCTGAACTAGGTTAATAGTAGTCTACCTAGAGCCAGACAATTTCCTCAACTGCTCCGACGGACGTAATCGGGTCTAAGGCCTCCGAAACGGACTCTCTCTACAATCTCTCCCTTTCTCTCTCTAAGCCTTACAGTTTGGATGAGAAATTGAAAAAACCACATATGGTAGCTTCCCCATGTGAGTGATTTGAGACATTTAAGCTTAAAATGATTTTTTTTAATTTTATATAAAGCGTATAAATAGAATTAATTGAATTTTTATATTTATTTATATAATATATATATAAATCTGTTTACATCTTAAATTATAGAACTCCAAAAATTCTAGAGAGATAGTAAATACATATGAAAACATGTCTGGAATACATAGATGAAAATGATTTACAAAACAGACACTAGATGGTTCTAGAAAACCCATGTGTATAAGGATGTACAAAATCCTTAAGGAAGACAAATTCAACATGAAACATTTCTTTTTCTTGCTTGTGATGGCCATAAAAATAGGTAAAAAATGCTTAAAATATAATTTAACGCCTTCTACAATCTGGTGAAGTTATTTTATAAATCGGGCATGGAACAAACTACTAAAAAAATTGAGGAATAAATTGAGCATAAAAAATTTCAATAACATAAAATAAATATGCAAGGCTTACCAGATCACAAAATAAAATCTCAACAGGTGTACTGGTATACTACAGTAGCAGTCGTTACTGTTCCTCTATTTGCGCAAAGACAGATGCATGACAAGTTCATTAAGTTGGTGCAAGGAGAGAAGTCAGTTATGCAATACGAAGCAAAATTCACTGCAATGTCGAGGTATGCGCCTTAATTGATCGCTACTGCAAAAGAAAAGTCTACAAATTTCTTTCAAGATTAAAGAATTCGATCACATAGCTATTGATGCCTTTGGGGATCGATGACTATTCAACGTTAGTGGAGCAGACTAGATGAGTAGATATTGATTTCCAGCTTATTCAGAAATATAATGAGACAAACAAACGGAAGAGCGTTGATAAAGGAGAGCATGTGGATCAATCAAAAGGATTCAATGTAAAGAAGTCCAAGTTTAGTTCTGATATATTTTGTGTTGACAGTTCTTGTAGTGCTGTAGCCACTTGTACCAAATGTGGAAAACAACGTAAGGGTAAATGTTTGTTGGGTTCACATACATGCTATTAGTGTCGCCAACCTGGTCACATGGCCAGATATTGCGCTTGACTTGGACAGAAATCATTAGATAAAAAAACCAGTTGGACCTCCTTCAGAAAAACTGCAGGTGGGCAGAGAAGGATTGAGCCTATAGCTTCAGCTCCTCAAGTTCAACCAGGACAACCGGTTCAACCTCGAGTTTATTCTCTTACTAGTAGAGAGCTTGAAGAACCTGCCACTGATGTTGATGCTAGTAAGGATTGATTAGTATTATGTTTTATTGCATGTTATAGGATGTTTGTGATGCTGTTGCTATGTTACCTTGCTTCATGTGTGATGTTACCCTATTTTTAGTTGATGGGAGAAGTTTAGTTAAGTTATTTTATATGAGTTTTTTTTTTTATTGTATTCACTTTCCATCTTAAATGTTGAGATATAAACTTTTTTTTGAAATATGGATGGTTCCTGTTTTTCCTTCAATGATTAGAGGTTTGGAGTAGATTTTGCAAATTTCGAGAATGAAGTTTTTGTAAGGGAGATTGTAATAACCGGTAAAATATATAATAATAATAATAATAATAATAATAATAATAATAATAATAATAAATGCGTCTCCTTAAAAGAGATCCAACCCATAGTTAAAAAAAATTGAAAATGGGTATTTTTGCGTCTTCTCGCCGAATCGAATTAGAAGGGAGAAACACAAGAGAAAGGGAGGGAGAAAGCCAAAAGCGAGAGAGAAGGAAGAGGAAGAAAAGGAAGATAGCTTGCGTGCAACTTTGCAAAAGCCTATGCATATTGCTACTGTGTGAACGACGTTGTGGGAGGAGGAGCTTGAGGGTTTACATGAACACATGATCGTCAAGCAACTCTGGTGTGAAGTAAAGAAGACTCTCACGTGTAGAGGAAGAAGATGAGCGGCGGGAAGGATATTTGAGTTGCATCGTGTGTGAAGGAGGAGAAAATGTCTAGGGTTTCCTGTATGTGTGCTGTGAGAGGAAGGGCGCTGCTGGTGTGAAGGAGGTTGCATGGTGCTTGTGTGCAGAGACCGGAGGGATAGAAGGAGACCCCTTCGTGTGTGGTGCTCACATGTAGTCTCTGAAGTATGGAAGGGACCTCACTTGCACCATGCAAGGATTCGACTAAACATATAAAGGTATGTTTAAGAAATTTTATCAACTAAATTAATAAATGTTATATATATATATATATATATATATATATATATATTCACACACACACACATATACATATCTCTGTGTGTGTGTGTGTGTGTTTGATGAGAGGTTTAATTGTTAGGGTTCATGCTGTAAAAGATTCAGATTTAGATCAAGAAAAAGTTTGTCAAAAATAAATAAAGAGTAGGGTTTTATTTGTAAAAGTATTTAGTAATATGAATATTAAATTTCAATAATTTAAAGTTTAAGTATCAAAAACTTAATTAACATTGTATAATATAAGAAGAATAAGTAATTAAATTAGAACCTAATTAAGAAAAGTGATAATTGAATATTCTATATTTGATATGTGTTAATTTGAGAGAAGAAATGTAAGTTAAGAATAGATAGATTGTCTTTCATCGAGCTGAGTACTTATACTTTTAAACTATAGTAATATTTAGTTTCCCTTAAATCTAACTTGCTCTATGACTTGCTTAGATAAATTTTTACTTGCTCTGTAAGTTAAATTGATCATATTTAGCATATGTTACTGATATTTGCATGTCATTTAAATGCATGATTCAAGTTATTGAACGACATGAAAAGAAATTATGAATGACATTCATTATTTTGATTGTTTGCTTGCGTATGTTTGACTATAATAAAGTCACCTCTTTATGGTACCAGCGGAGGAACGTAAGGTATCCATGCACGTAAATGAAAAAAAATATTGATATTGAAGTACCTTAAGTGGTACAATTTCTTACAGTGCTCTTGTGATAACTGTATATAGACAAAGAATATTGTTATGTAATTGATATAGTAAGAGATAGTGAATGTTTAAAATCACATTGAATGATCATGTTAGATAGTTCAAACTGTCAAATGCTTTTATATTCTTACAATATTTAATTGGCATGCAGGTTGTCTCATTTTTCATTGAATTACTATAGTTTAAGAGTATGAGTATTTATTAGGTTTGTTTAGCTTATTGGTATTTTAATTAACTTTTTAGGGTTAATTAATTGATTAAAAAATGAGCGATAGACGAGAAAATGTTTATAGACGACGGGAACAATCAGAATTGAGTTAAATTTTAACTGTATTGCTTTAATTGATTTTTTTAATGTCTCTTTCATTATTAGAATGGTAGTTATAAAAATTTAATATTTTCACCGTTCGACCGCTTGTACCCGTCTTGATTAAGTCCAAACTCGGGGCCAGGTCATGGCACAATGCATAAAATAAATATCTTAAATATGATAAGTTATCTATAACATCTATTTCAACATGTCAAGTTTAATATAAGAGAGAGAATAATTGAAGTTGCAGTAATAGTTGATTGAATCTGTTGGTTTAGAGAAAACTAAATTGTCATTACAATTCAAAAATACCAATATACTCATTCATCTCAGAAGTTTTGCTTGCTAATTAATTATTAGCATTTCTTCTTTTATCCTAATTCCTTTTAATTATAAAACTTTACACATAGGATATTTAATCTAATTAGTTTATATATAGTCATCTTTTGATTATATACTTCATCATATTCTTAGCCTCTATTGATTTAATACTTCTTTGCTTAAAAGACTAATTAAAATCATTTTTTGAAGCATTTTAATTAAATTATTTATTCTTATCATTATACAACTATACTCACATAAAATTATATTGATTGTTTATGCTAATTATTTCATTTAAACTATATATATATATATATATATATAAGAATCAAAGCCCAAGGACTAATATATGAACATAGAAAAGATACAGATATGTTGTATGAGTGGGCCCAAAAAGGTGCACAACCTACACGACACAACACACCAAAATTACCCCCCCCCAAAAAAAAACAAGAGAAAAGATGCATGTAAGGCCAAAAACCAAAGTCGCAAAAACAACCCAATTTAGTTTTGCCTTTGCCTTTAATTCTTGGGAGAGGTCTGCTAACAAATTGGTGAGTTGCGTGCTATTACCCGAAGTAACCAATTTATTATCCATTAAATTCCTGAGCTCAAGTAGACCTCTATTCTTCTTCTTCCTCCTGGATATGTAAACCTGTCATTACTCATTCGAAGACTGACTCATCTAATCAGTGTGTTGGTCAGCAGATTGCCGGGCATGAAAAAATTGATGAGCCCCTTGCGCCTGACTAACAGTAACAACATTTTCATTCTGATGAGGTGCTAGAACCGCAGTAAAAAGATTGCTAACCATTGTAACAACAATAGGTTCTAGTGTATGTGAAGTATGAATTGTCTCCTCTGCACCAGATACTTCCTGAGTATGAGGAGCTCAAAGGTTCTCCTGATTATCGGTCCAAGCATTATCCTTTGTAGGTAAGGATCCTTTAGTAATGTTTTCAATAAGGTTTGAAGCTGTAGATTGCCCAGCAGAGCCATCCGACAACACATTAATCGCAGAAACAAAAATAGTATTGTGAGGTGAGGGGTCTCCAGGGGCAATTAAATCAGACACCAACTCCTGTCTTGTGGTAATTTCCTCCACAGGTGGAGCGGAAGTGTCAATAACAGTGAGTTTAGACACATCCTTATGCATTTGAGCTTTTGATTTCAAGTTAGGGTGGAGCCTGTGACATTTGTCAAGGGTATTTTACAGTGGGTACAATAAAAAGGTCTTTGTTCCATGATAATTTGTTGCTAATATTCATTATGTGTTGTGCCCAGCCAGACTTTTATAATATCAGGTAAAGTGATATCCCTTTCCACAAGTATTATGACAACAAAAGGTTTGGTTAGATTGAAGGTAGGTAGATCTAGCTTCATAGGATCCCCAAGTATGACCCTAATAGAGTAGAGCACCTGATGATTAATAGATGTAGCTTGAGACCGGGTAAACTAAACAATAGTGGTATGGTGGGAGTTCATGGTTTGGCTCAAAATCAGGAGACCACTTGAGTAACTTCAATGGCTTTCCTGCAATGTTAATATTTTTAGAGAAAATCCGAGTGTATTCTTCAGTCATGGTTAACTGAATCAACACATATTTCCCATCAAGAAGTCCCACTTTCTACTTGCCAACTAATTTGAGACTTTCAAAAATTTTTATGATAATTTTTATAGATGGGTGCCACTACTAAGTGTGTCAATAAGAGTGAACTTGAATTTCTCAATCAAGGTCAAAATTTCTAAATCAGAGAAAAAAAGGGCTGCTTTCCCACTCTTCTTACTCACTTTCTTAATAAAGGGCAATCACTTGTACCATCACGACATTCTTTATAACTTGACGGAAAGAAAACAACCGACTCCTATAGATGGTTACCGAGCACATGGGCGAAAGAGGCTTTGCCGGGTTCAGCCGGCGCACCCATCAAAACAGGGAAAGAGAACCGCTCCGAAGGAAGCAGACAGACGTGCAAACAGACTCGAACGGGAAGCTGCCGAAGCCGAAGACGCACGACGCCTCAGAAGCCGAGCCCGATGAATGCGAGCCTATCTCGGGACGAAGCACGAGCAGCTGAAGAAGACGTACTGTGTCAACGGTGAAACAGACGGAAGCTACGAAATAGACAGATATATATCTGTGTGTGTGTGTGTGTGTTTCGTTATCTATATTAGTATTGTTTTCCTTATTTACATATACATCTACGTCTACTATATACATATACACGTCTGTATATACTATCTACTATATATATAATATTTTCTTTCGTTATTTCTTTGTATTTTTCTTCTATTCAAATATATTCATCTTATTTAATTAATTTTTACTTTCTTCAAGTAAACATATACTCTTATTTAATACTTTAACCTTGAGGCATTTATACACATACCACACAACTCTTATATATATATATATATATATATATATATATATATATATATATATATATATATATATATAATACCCAAACTTTCGTATATACATACATAATACTCGAATATTTGACACCACAACAAAAATACAATTGTCACTAACTTCTTAAAAATGAAATATATCTTTACATCATAAGTTTTTAATACCAGTGTTATAAATGTAAATATCAAATTTTAGATGTTAGATATATAAGGCCGTAAGAATTGTGTGGCATGAATGTAAATTTCCCTTTAACCTAATATCATAAACAAATTTCTAATTTCTCAATTTTAGTTCTCCCATAATATTATATTCATATTTAAATAATTTTTTCTTTAATTTCATTCATAAATTTTAAATTAAACCTTTAATGTTTCAAATTAAACCTTTAATATTTCAGAAATCTAATTCATAACATAAAAACATAAATTTTGAATTATTATATTTTTTTTATTTCATTTTTCTCTTTTTTAATTTTGATTGTTCTATTGCTCTAAGTTTAAATCTTACAAGAAATTTTTAACTTTCAAATTTCATTAATAAAATTCCTAACACTTTTTGATTTAAATTTATATCTCAAATATTTAATTTGTCTACAAAATTCTTCAATCATCTTCTTTCCTTGATTTTACTCTTTCCTTTCACACCAAAGTCTCAACAAAGTTTATAGTGATACTAAAAATGAGGCCAAGGATCAGAAATTTGAAGAATTTTAATTCTAGGTTAAACATTATCTTAAATTTGGAAGAAAAGAGAAAGATAAGCTCTTATTTTTAATCATGCTTGCGGTCAATTGGACCACAACTACCCATTGGTGTAATTGGACCACAACTACCCATTGCTTGCACTTTTGCTTGACTTCTCTACTTTTCTCTCTCTTTCTTGATCTCCTTTTTGCGCATATTTTTCCCGCTTGTTCCTTGCTTTTTCATGCACAATTTTGGCTCCTATATGTCGTGCGTCTCGCAATGATTGACTAGTACTTTTTCAATTGAACCTGAGTTAGTCGGTTCAATTGTTTTTTTTAAATGTGCTTTAAAATCTTATGCACTTATAAATTTTTTTTCATCAAAATTTACATAATATATATAGTACAAATTATGGCCTAAATTTGTCATTGCAATAACATTATCTTAAAATAAATTCAAATATTGCTACTTAGTGCTTACATTATCATAATAACATCAATATAAATATTAATGTTAAGTATACATCTATTTTAGTAAAGAAAAATATTTACTTTAAAGTAACAATTCAATATGCCTTTGGCCTCAATAATTACTCAACTAATTTTATCAATTTCATTTTAAATAACAATAAATTCTCTAGCTTTATATTTAGATGATCCATAAAATTATGGTTATATATTTTGTTTTGTTTATTTTGCTTTGAAGTCAATAAAATTTATTCTATCATCCTATATTAACGAAGATATCTTATTGAACTCTTTGAAGAAGCTCTTCAATTGAAATCTTGTAACTTTTTCCAGGGCATTAGCTTGTTTATGACTAAGCTAATGGCACTACACTTTGGCTATATATTTTCATACTTAGCACAAAGTTTTATAGTAATTTAAACCACACCACTATTAACCCCATTAATAACCAGCTCATACTTCTTCCAAATTGAATCTTCATTATTGCTTTCAAATTTCTATATTTTCGAGTGATTTAAAATCAACTTCTACCTTTCTGGCCGTTCCAATGTCTACTCTTTAGGCGGGATGCATGAAGGAAAAACAGCCTGGTCAATTCAAATTTTTGCCTCTGTAGATAGATCGGTCCATTAGCACCTTTATTTACCTAATTTGGACCAAAATTGGGGTTATTTTGTGTTCTTTAGCATAAATACTTACTTTAAGACATGTTATTCAATTCTTGGTTTGGTTTTATAAGATTAGAGACTATTTCTCGATTTTTTCCTTTTGATTGCTATAATCTCTTTGTTTTTAAGTGTACACTTGTATCTTGATCGGGAATAGGCGGTGGATTGTCCTCAATACTCGTATCTCTCTGTAGTCTCCAAACACCCTTTTATTCATTATTTTGCTACAAATAGCTGCTTCCACTCTTATTTCCCTTTCAAATATTTTCCAACTTTTCAGTTTTTCCCTCTCCTTATCATCTTATAACCTCTACAATTATTTAATCAATCTCCATGTATCATTTAGTCGGTGCCATTTAGTATCAGAGCAATACAAATCCTAAATTTCTAAGAAATTATTAACCTCCATGCCATACTTTAAATCCATCTACCTACGTATCCTCTTACCTTTGGGCAATCTGAAAACCGCTACCCCTATTTTGATCGAATCCCTGATAGGACAAAATCTAACACGCCACAAAAGAGAAACCCGTCAAATAAATTTTTAGGTATTTATCACATACAATGAAAAATCCTTTTATTACAACATAAACTTTCTGATTTTTTAAGAAGACAACACAACGAAGTTACTCGTAGTTAGAATGGTGACCAACTTGATGGATCGGAGAAAGAAAAACTCTTCCACCAAGAGGCCTCAAGTAGTGAAGAGCCAAAGTCTATTCGATTTAGCATTGAGTATATGAGAGGAGAGTGATTTTGAGTTGAAGATTGATTTATTAAATTTTATGATCATATTAATCTAAATGAATTTATTGAATGACTTCAAGAAGTAGAACAAATTTTGAGAATGTTTTATGTTGTTGTGAATTATGGTGAAGATTTGGCGGCTTTTCTTAGTTACTTTGTGTTTATTCTTTCCATCAAAATTCTTAGTCATACCATAAGCCTTAACTCTAGCTGCCTCAAACTGCCTCCTCAACACTAACAAACTCTGTTAGTACCTCTAATTTTTTGCTAGGTTTTTCCTTTGTCACAACCTAAATCTCACCTAAGCATTTGTAAAACTTATGAAAGCCTCTCTCATCATGTGCTTCATAGAGCGTACCTTAGCTTTTATGAGTGAACCCTATCGCTTTGGCAGCTTTTATATGCAGTTTTTCTTTGCACCCTAGCTGTGGCGTGCTATTGCGCTCGTTTTTGCACTTATATATGTGCTTTGCCACAAGCATTGTTGCAGTTCAAGTTTCGTAGTGCCTAATGGCTTATGGCGTTCCATCTAGGGCTTCAAACATGCCCTCTTTCTCCCTCTCCGATGGATCCTCTTCTCTGCAGTTGTCTTTCTTCACCTGATCTAAATCTTTTATGCTCCTTCCTCTATTAGGTTTCTCTTGCTGATTCCCCACTTCTTCTGTCCCAGTTCTTAGGTAGTTAACTTCCTCCGTGGATTTCTCTTGGAACATGGGTTCCTCCAACCATCATCTCTTTTGATACTGTATCTTTTGTTGTTCACAATTATTGTTCTTTTGTTGAAGTGATTGCTGGATCATTGGATTCTTCATTGCGTCCTTTTCCTTCTGTATTGGTTTGCTTACATTATAATAAAAAAACTTTAGTCAAAATGCAAGCAACCATTTTTCTTTCGAGAGATTTATTCTTATACTCTCAAAGTAGACAATTATTGAGGTTGCTAGATCACTTTTATTATTTATTAAAGAATAATTTTTATCTATTTATTTTGTCACGATTCGGCCTAGGACTTGGAATTAACTAAGACGGGAACAAATAGTCGGGCAGTGGAAATCAATTCTCTGCTATTCTATTTCTATCACTGACAGTTTAATATTCAAAGAATATATGAAAAAATCACTAAAGAAAATAATTAAAATTCAGATTGTTGTACTAGCTTTTTAGACATGATTCTATTGTGTCCATCTTATTCAAATGCTTAAAATCTAAAATAATATCAAAACAACATAATGAGTTTTTTAAAGATAGCCCAAGAGTAATCACACTTCTAAACTCCAGTAACCCAAGTAAATAAAAATCAATATGCATGTTAGTCTTTTCTATCTCTAAAGAAATCTTATAATATGCTAGCTTTTCATATTTCTATAAGAAAATATATAATATGTTAATGCATGTATCAATGACATTTTCTAAATGAAAAGTTTCAAATCTTCTATATGTATTTACTTTATCTTTCCTCTCACTTTATACTCTTTACATACATATCTGATCTTATACATCCTTGACCGATATTGCCTTACGGACTCCTATCGACACGGCAGTTAGCGATATAAACATCGCAATTGTTTATGGTTGAAAGATCCTGATATTATCTCGTGGGCATAGCGGTTAGCAATGTAAACATTACAGTTGTCTTGTGAGTTAAATTCCGGTCTACTCGTACCTAGCCGATATTATCCCGTCAACACAACTGTTAATGGTAAAACTATCACAATTGTTTGGGGTGGTAGAAAAACTCTATACGCACGTTTATGCTGGCGTCCCTTGCACGTACCATTAGTCGGTGACATCCTCTTATGAACATGCACATACAAGCATTCATATATAAGCTATTTCATTTTTCGTAACATACATTATTTTGAGATTTCTTTATGCATTTACTAACGTGCATACTTACTCTATTGTGCAATTATTCATCATAGATGTAATGCATATCTTTCATAACATTCATTCCTCTTAATCTCATTCATATCTCTTACGTATACCATACATATTATTTCCATCTTGCTTACTATGCACATCTTTTCGATCATGCTTTACATGCATATTTATCCTGACTCACAATATGAAGAATTTAACTAAATTAAAATATACATGAAGTCAAACATACAATCTGAAATAAAGAAAATTACTAAAATTTAGAAATATAATTACTCACCTCAGTTGCAACGCTAAATTCTTAATCTTCGGTAGCTAGTTGGATGTTGCGATGACTTTTATTTTGAGCTTAATAACCTATAAAACATAATCTTAAACTTTAAGATTTAAACAATTCTTGTCAAACAAATTATTCTTCTTTGCTTAGGATAAATTTACTTGAATTTTATGGAGCTGTCCTACAAATAACATTCACACGCTTGCCTCAAACTCGTCATCTCAGTTAAACAACCTCAAATAGGTTTTTCGACACAAATCCATCTTTCCGTAACTGACCAATATCTTCTCTCTTCTTCATAACACTTCAATTCACCTTTTCCCTTCATTGATTTCATGCTAAAGCCCCTACGAAAACTCCAAAACCACTTAAACAAAATTTAGATGCCTTCGACAACTGCCAGAAACAAAGAATGGATGAAAACGAGGCAAAATACAAAATGGAAACAAGAGGAAGGAAATGAATATGTAAAATAGCGTAAAAAAATGATTCTACTCACCAATTTCACCCTGGAGCCATAAAATGACGGTTGTGACACTCTGCAGGCTGCTCACTTTGCGCGACTACAGTAGCAGAGCGCTACTCTCGCAGGAACAAGAAATTGGTGGAGGGGAAGCAAGATTCAACAATATGCGGCTCGTGCAACTCTATTGGGCCATTTGCCCCTCTCTGTTCGCCTTGCTGAGCTGCAATCACAACTCCTAACAGGAGCTTTTGCCAAACGACCAAGAGGAAGGGATGGACTTGCGAGCGAAACTGAGAGGGGGCAAGGGGAATCCAGGAGCGGAAAAAGAAAATTGAAAGCCCTTGAAGCCATTCGATTGAAACTTTCAAAAGACGTGAGAGGCGGTCTGGAATAGAGAGGATTAGGCAGGGTTAATTAAAGGATTAATCAGGTTTAATTAATTTATAACTTCTGATTTTTATATCTTTCAATTTATTTTAACTTTATATATAGTGCTTTGTATCGAATTGATGGATTTAATGCGTAAAATTTAATAAAATTGTTTTGATTGAAATCTGAGGGATCCAAAATTTGGGGTATTTTTTCAGTCGCAAAAATTATATCATATTTCTAAAAAATTGGTTATTACAATTTCCCATCCTTACAAAATTTTATCCTCGAAATTTTTGAACTCCACATCAATTATATATTTTATGAGGATGAAACATAAAGTGATTATAAAAGTTTGTTTCTTGTGAAGTGGTATCTATAATATATAATTTAATTACAATTAAAATTTTTAATTTCTATTATTTGTACTTAATTCAATTATCATATTGACTCTTTCATTAAGATTCATGTTATTTAATCTAAACCTCTTGCTTTGATATCACTTTGTCACGATCCGTCCAGAGGCTTGGAATTAACCAAGAAATGAACAGATGGTGGCGAGCGGTGGAAATCAATATCTTGTCATTCTAATTATATCACTAACAGCTTAATGTTCAAATAACACATAAAAGAGCCATTAAATAAAGCAATTAAAATTAACAGATAAAAATTTGTATCTTTCGGGTTGCTGAACTCGCCTCCTATACACATTTGATCCTATTCTGTTCATGCTTAAAACCTAAAATAATATTAAAGCAAAATAATGAGTTATCTAAAGATAACTCAGACGTAATCACTCATCTAAACTAAAATAACCCAATGAAAAAAAATTTAATATGCATGCTGATCCTTCTTGTCTTTATAAGAAATCTTATAATATACTGATCTTTCTTATTTCTATAAGAAAACTGATAAATATGTTAATACATGTATCAATGACATTTTCTAAATGAAAAAATTCAAATCTTCTATATTCATTTACTTTATCTTTACTTTTATTTTATACTTTTTACATACATGTTTGTCTTTATGAGGATCACTGCCAACAAAACATAATACACTCTTGACTAATATTACCTTGTCGGCTCCCGTTGGCTCAGCGATTAACAATGTAAACATCAGAATTGTCTAGGATGGAAAGACTCTTACCTACATTATGATCAATATTATCCTGTCGGCACAACGATTAATTATGTAAACATCACAGTTGTTTGGGGAGATAAGCTCTGGTCTACTCGCTCATGACCGATATTATCCTTTCGACACATCGATTATTGATCTAATAATGACAATTATTGAGGGTGGTAGAAAAATTATACGCGCGCAATTTAACCGATGTCCCCTCCTGTATCATTAGGAGGTGAAATTCTCTTTTGAACATGCATATTCAAGTATTCATATATAAATTATTTCATTTTTCATAATATATTTATTCTAAGATATCTTTATGTATCTACTAACATGCATATTTACTCTATTGTTCAACTATTCATCATATATATCATTTATATCTCTAAAAACATTTATTAATATTTATCTCATGCATATATCTTTCGTATACCATGCATATCATTTTCCATTGTGCTTATCATTAGCATCTTTCCTGTTGTGCCTTACATATCATTCATCACATACAAATCTTTCATGCATATCTATCCTAACTAACAATATGAAGAAGCAAACTAAACTATAACAAATATGGAGTTAAACATACAATCTGAAATAACCAAAAATTACTAAAATTTAGAAATATAATTACTCACCTCAGTTGCCACACTAAATTCTTAATTTTCGGTAACTAGTTGGTTGTTGCAGTGACTTTAATATTGTGCTTAATAACATTTAAAACATAATATTAAACTTTAAGATTTAAAAAATTCTTGTTAAACAAATTATTCTTCTTTGCTTAGAATTAATTTACTTAAATTTTACAGAGCCGTCCATGAATATCTTTCACAAGTTTGCCTCAAACTCGTCACCTTACGTGAACAATCTCAAACAGGCTTTTCGACACAAATCTGCCTTTTTGAAGCTTGCAAATATCTTTCCTCTTCTTCCCAACACTTCATATCTCCTTTCCCCTTCAATGATTTCGCTCTAAAGCCCCTACAGAAACTCACAAACCATTTATGATACTTCCGACACAAATTTGGCGCCTCCAACAGCTACTTGAAACAAACAATGCACGAAAAATAAGACAAATCACAAAATGAAAACAAGAGAAAGGAAATAAATGTCTTAAATAACATGAAAAAGGGTTTTGTGCTCACTGATTTTACCCCGGAACCCTAAAATGTTGACTGCAACATTGTGGAAGCAGCTCTGTTTGTGTGACTATAGTAGCAGAGCCCCACTTTCGCGGGAAGAAAAAATCAAGGAGAAATATGATTCGTCACTCTGCGGCTCGTGCGACTCCACTAGGCCTCTCGCCCCTCTATGTTCGCATATGCTGACTGAGCTGCAATCACAACTCCTCGTAGGAGCTTCTGCCGAGCGTAACTGAGAGAAAGGGAGGGACGTGCGAGCAAAACCAAGAGGGGGAGAGGGAAATTGGGAGAGGAAGAAGAAAATTCAAGGCTCTGGAAGCCATTTGATCGAATCCCTCGAATAAAAAGACGAGAGAGGTTGTCTGGAATAGTGAGGGAATTAGGGAGGGTTAATTTGGTTTAATTAATTTATAATTTATAATTTTTATATCTTTCAATCTATTCATAATTTATATATAATGCTTTATATTTTGATTGGATGCATATAATTTTATAAATTTGTTTTGATTGAAATCCGAGGGATCCGAAATTTGGGTTATTTTTTCAGTCGCCAAAATTTATAAAATTTCTCAAAAAATTATTATAGACCTAATGTGGATGGCCATAAAAAATTATTGCAAAATTAAAATTGCAACGTAATTACTTTATTAGATTAATTGATTCTCGTCACACCATTATAAGACAGGTCTCAATGGCTTCCTGATGCATGTGCTTAAATGGTCTCCTCAATTTGATGCCACCTCCATTTGGGTCAATTTTCATTTCCTTGACCAATTCATTTATTACTCTTTGGGATCTATCTTTAGCAAATCTTTGTAAGCAAACACTGCTACTACTCATCATTGTGTGGCCAAAATTTTGATTGAAATAGACATTATTACTTTATAGTTGAAAAATATGATGCCCACTGGCTTAGAGCATTGCGGTTTTTGGTAGAAGGTAGTTTTTGAAGGTGTTCCTCTATATTTTTTTTCTGTAAAAAAATTGAATACGATTTGTCAGAGTGTTTCAAATGTCATCCAAAATTGAGATATTCAACGATCGTGTGAAAGTGGGTCATTCAAATTCTACTCCCTTGATGATTATTGCTCCTACTTCATCGCTTCAGGTTTGCTTTTACAATATGAAACTAGATTTTTCTAAAGAGCATGAGCCTACTATGTCTACTAGCCCCATGCACATGTGGCACTTTTCTAGGGTTCCTAGATGGTGTAGGAGAACAGAAAAAAGAGTTAGGGGAGCTGTGTGATGGGTGACCAAAGTAAGAGGATCGTTCGCGGCTGAATGTTGGCGTGACTGACCGGCTGGACAGCGAATCAGAAGAGTGAAAAGAGATGTTTTGTGCAGCTGAACGGCCCTTTTCTGCTGTCAAACAACAGGAGCACTGAGCAAGGATGGCTGCCCAGCTGAAAATGGCAATAGATGGCGTTTGGAAGGGAATAGTGGATTAGATCTGCTGTTGGACGGTAGATTGGAGGAGTTTGACGGCTGTCTTGATTGAAAATTGTGGGTCGAACGGCAAGTCTAGATACGGGCGGTGAGGAGGATCCACCACCTGTCCTGAGCAAGATATTCCACTTACAAAAGAAAGATAATACAACACTCCAGAGAGCATAAAATAGAGAATAAAATCTCCAAACACAAAAATCTCCAAAAATAGGAAATAACAAGTTATAAACAGTCCCTCATAGAAGAAACCTAATTAGAAATCGAGAAAGGAACTTGTGGGATTGCGAAATCCCGTTGATTCCAAAATTCCACAATTCTAAAATTCCACATAATCTAGCGGAAGTGGATAGCTCCCACATCAACATGGCATCTATATCTTCTACAAACAAGAGTATAGATTCTTAATTTCTGGTAATGGCTACTCCTCTCCCTTCCATTAACGAGGATGCAAGTAATCATGATAATCAAGATTTTGAAGATCCTGGTGGGAATGCTATGAGTGATTTGTTTTGGTGGATAGGAGGTTTCAATTCTATTTTTTAGATGTTGCACAATAAAATTTGTTGTCAGTCTCTACCTCTCATTAGGCATTAGGCAGGGTGAACCAGTTGAATTCTTTATCTCCTATTTTGTTTTACTGTGTTATTAGATATTTTATCTTTTTGCTTCTTTGATCCTTTGTAATTTCTTTTGTACTCTGGGATTAGTTTGTTGACCATTGTTTTGGTATCAAACCACGTTGAACAAGTTTTTGAAAATAAGGGGAATAGCGTTCAACAGGAAGTTCCATTAATTTAAAGAAATTTTTTTCTTTAGTTTTACATTTGTTTCAGAACTAGAAAAAAAGGAACCATGTTGGAACTAAATAAGTTTAATGTGTTTTTTTTTATGAATGCTCAAAAATTTGTGCTTGCGTAAAATGTACTATCAAATTTATTTTTTTACTAATCCGACAATTATGATGGCAGATTAATTGAAATTTTGAAGTCAAATTGCACTCTTCCGCATAACATTTTTAATTTCCTTGTCTATTTCTTTTTCTTGTCCTTTTTTTCTCTTTTTTCTTTCTTTTCCTTTTATTTTCTTTTCTTTACCTTGCAAGCTTTATTATGCTGTTATACTGCTTTTAGAAAACCGTAATATTGGAGTTTGCTGACTGTTGCTTTTTGTATAGCTATCTTATGATTTTTTTTAATGTAATCCCTTTTCATTTTGAATGTCTTCATGTATGATGGTTAATTTTAACAACCTTCTAGTTACTTTCATAGGATTCTTTTGTTCAATTCTGTTAAGTCTTCATGGATCTGCAATTGAATATGTACCCGAGAGTAAAGATTTGCCCACTTTAATGTCAATCTTAATTTATTTCCTTTTAAATTTTGTTTACAGTAGGCCAGACGATTCTTGATGGGCTCCAACTCGGTTGATTTATTTCAGAGTTCTACTGGAGCTCACTTTTCCGGTCTTCACCTCAATGAACTAGAAAGAAGAGATTTTAATATCGAGAAACCAACTTCATCTGCTGAAAATGCTCACAGACAACCGTTTATAATAGGTTACTGCTCATTCAATGAATTTTATTTGGCTTCGTTTTTTTAATTTCTTTTAGTTTGATTGGGTTCTTATAGGATCATGCACTGCATTTTTTTGTTTTTTTGAACCTTTGGTTGTCTGTTACTTCATATTTTCTCTTATATTTTCAGCTAATCTGATTTGATGTGGTTAGTTTAATGATTGATACGGTTGGACAGTTTGAGGCTGCTTTAATGCATAATGAAGCTAAGGGATTGTTTGAGAACAATTTTGTTTTTTTTTGTTTTTGTTTCTGCTTTATTTTTAAAAATATATTTTTTTATTGTATTTTTTACGTGTTTTTTTTTTTGCTTCAAAAAACTAATTAATATGTTTCTCAAAACAGTCAAAAAAAATTTAGGTTTTTGATTGTTTTAAAAATAACCCTATTTTAATCTAATAACCAAACATGTTTTATTTCAGATCAAAACATTAAAAAAAAAAAAAAACAAAAAATGAAACATAAAACAAAAGTGATCCCAACAGCCCCTAAGCTTTATCCTAACTATAAAAGTAATTAATTAGAGTTGGTTGTGTAGTCATTAATGGAGAAAAAGAATTCATGTAGCTGGCCCCACGTAATGAGATAAAGACTTGTTGTTGTTGTTGTTGTTGTGTAGGCATGAATGACATTAGTTGCCTGTTGATTTACCTTGGTAAGTTGCTTTTATATTGAGCACGTGATAACTTTCATGATGTTCTCTATTAGTAATAGGAGCAGATTGCTATAATCAGGTGTAAAAAGAGATTTTGTTTGTAGTGTGAAGCCATATAAGAGAAAGCACAACATCCATAAAATCCTAGAACATTTTGGGATTCACTCATCTTCAATAGTGGAATATGCCTGCACTTTGTTTTTTATTTGTTTCCCCTTTTACAATTGACTGATATTCTGGTTTAGCTTTTATAATTTTTAAGCATAATATGGTTTTGGAAATTTTATTATGCTGGTTTAGACAGAGCTAAAACCCTATGCGAACAAAATTTTTCTTCATCTCTTTTTTGGAGAGAATTAGGGGATTCTTTATGCTTGAAGTCATTATTTACAATTCAGTGCTTGCTGTTTTGAAGTAGGTTTGACCCAGATTTAGTTCAGGGAATTAACTACATAGGAATTTTTTTTTTTTTTGAATTTTTGAGGCAAGGAAGACTCTTCTTTTTATGGCTTGATCCCCTGGTGTATATGGCCTCTTTTCTTCCTGCTTATTGCTTATTTTATATGAATTGTTGTAGCTTAGGAATGTTAAATTAAACTTCTGTTGCAGCTTCACTTAGCTTAGGCTTGCAACCGTTAAAAATCCTCTTATTGTAAGGTTCCCATGTAACTGTGAACTAATCTGGCTTTGGTGTTTCTCTTAACATGCATGTTAAGAAGGTTGATGAAAAATCTCTTTTTCTAATTGCATAATTATAGAACATGGATATTGCCTATTTGATGTGTATAGCTTAGTCACTATACCCTGCAATGGCTAGGGTGAATGCATTCTCCCCCTTAATCACTATGGCTGACCATGATTAATAGAGGATCTAAGGGATATTCTTTATGATAAATTTTTTTATTTTCATTTTATATATAATAGCAGTGTGGTAAGGAGTTTTTCTTAATGGCTTATTTGAATAGCTCATCTTCCTTTGGGTTTTATCGTCAATGGTTATAAAAGCCACAATTTAATCTTGTGGATGATGAATGAAGCTATTTTTTTCTTGTCTAATATTCTTTATCTATTTTCTTCTTCCTCTAACTTTTGGCAACTCCCCTTTAAACGGAGCCCTAAATCTCCTCACCTGATCCTAAAACTTGCATGGGAAGAGAACTTAATTATGGTTTGGGCTGCTACATGCATGCAATAATCTTGTTTTGCTCCTCTTTTATTTACTTAACAAAATTCTTATATTTGAAGAGTTCAACATAAAGCTTTGACCTAATTTTCATACCCGTTTCATAAGACTTTTGCACCCCATCTCCGAATCAAGAGATTTATTAAACATTTGTGCTGTTTTATTATTATTTTTTTTGTATTCGTAAACTTGGTATTAGAGAATATACTATCGTGGTCAGATCAAAGGATCGGAAGGTATACCCTAATAATTCAATGGAAGCGAAAGCCCATGCATTAGATGAAGTATCATTCCAGTGACATAACAATAAGATATATATGGCATTAGATGGTCATTTTTTCTAATAAATGTCCAGCTAGATGGCTATTATGAAGGCTTCCTTTGGAGATCTTGTTGATAAGGTGTCGTCTTTTTCATAACGACCAACTTTAAAACCAAAGGAGGCCCATCAACCAGGACAAAATAACCTAATCCATCTTCAGGGTGCGAAGTAATTGAGATTGAACAGGATTGAAAATTTTTCCTGAATGGTTGGGACAAAATTGGAGTCGCCTTCGATGTCACCATTAAAGTTGAGGTAATTAATAACTTATTTGAGCTTCTTGAAATGTATGCCATGTTCTATGATTATCCTTATAGAAATAAATTTGTTTTTTTTATTAGAATTTATCATCACTTTCTTTAGTGCATTGTAATTCAAAATTTAGGAATAATGATTTGTTTACCTTGACTTGATTGAATCTCAAATGATTGTTAAAACTTAATTCTAATTTATTAAGTAGGAAGTAGAGAAGTGGCTCTTAGGGTAGAACTTGAAGAAGGAATTACATAATGAAAGTTTCGATGGGAGGCAACTTCAGAAATTTAGCTATCAGAGAAATCGATATTCATGAGATATTTTGTGAGTCATACCTTAGTATATTTGGATATTGTCTATATTTGGATATTGTCTATTTAGAAGAGAGTAGATGTCATACCTTAGTTAACTTTCTCAGGTCAATCCAAGGTGTAACAATGGGGGTTGCTTCAATAAAACCCATTTTTATAACTAATACACATTTTGATTTGTACTTATCAAGATCAAATGAGATGAAAATTAATCAAACCAAAGCGTCACTAAACCAATTTATATTTCAGTTCTTCAAATATTTATTGACCAAAAAATTTTCATAATGTGTATAAAGCAGTCATCAAATAAAATCTAGAACTTCTAAAAGTAATTTAAATATAAAATCATACATACCAGAAAATCTTTATTTAGATCAGATATTACTACCTTATATAAACATCGAAAATTGTACAATAAAAATTATACTGACAGACATGTCACCCGATTAACAATCAGCCTACTTTGTTGTCCCTGAAAATCAATGTTATAATATCTAATAAGCTCAATACTTAATGGGATTAATATGACTAAAACAAGATTCAAACACAAAAAAATATAACATGTATGTTTGTCCGCGACTAATATAAGTAATTTAATTTATAATCACAACTGACTTTGTACATCAATACTAATGGATAAATATAATTTAATCCTCAAATAGTAAAGAGAGCATGATTAAAAACAATAGAAATTACATTGGTTATAAATAAATAAAATTGCTACTAGAGATCTTTAATTTACTATAATAATCAATGTCTCAAATGCATTCACCTCACTTTCATTTTTAATCTTTATTTTCAACATCATTTGTCTTGAAAATGTCATATAATACATGTATATAGGCTCGACATATTAAATTTATAGGTCATCGCTAGGTCGTCGATTATGATAACTGCTGATAAAAGTTGATCAGTCAATTATCACTTATTAATGACCCCTTAATATAAATAAACTGTTTCAACCTTAATATCAATAGTAAAAAAAATATTTATTATTCTATCAAAGTTGTAACTTTGGGCGATCAAATCATTAAAGTGTGAATCTTTTAGATATCTCGGGTCTAATGTTCAAAGTGATGATAGTTTAGATAAGAATATTAGTAGTAGAATTCAGTTTGGTTGGTTTAGTGGAGGAATGCATTAGGCCTTTTGTGTGATAAAAAAGTACTGCTTTGACTTGAAGTAAAATATTATAAGATGGGGGTGAGACCTGCAATACTTTATGGTGCAGAATGTTGGCTTTTAAAAGAGAAGTCTAAAACAAAATTAAGTGTTGTTAAGGTGAGAATGCTTAGTTGGATGAGTGGCTTGACACTTCGAGACAAAATGTGAAACAATTCTACCTATGAAAGGGTTGGTTAGCTCCAGTGGCATACAAGATTAGATAGAGCCGTTTTAAATTGTTTGGCCGCATAATACGTCGACCATATGATAATCCGGTTAGGAGAGTAGATGTTTTAGATTCAACTTATGCTAAGAAAAACAAAGGTAGTGATGTAGACATTGAATGTGCCCCGCAGCTTTGGGGTTCTTCAATCCCGCTAAACCGTGAACCTGTCAAGCTTTGTAGAACTGTGGGGCGGACCAGATTGTTATCTCGTGCGATGGAGAAGGAAGCGGATCGCGAACCCTCATGATCTAGGTGCTGCTTCGTGTATCTCCCACAACCATTTTCTTCTGAATTCTTCTTACCTACCCATCCATTTTCTTTTGTGTAGAAGTGGGAGGCTATAAATAGCTGTTCTCTATGCACGAGGCAGCATTAGTAGAGTTGCCTTTTTATCTTCTGTATGGAGTCTCTTCCCTCTTGTTAAGGCTATATCCGACGACAGATAATGCTTCGGCGGTATCCTGCTTTGAGGTGTTGTAAACTTCTAATCTCCTTCGCTTCTTCTCATCGACCCCTTTTCCTACCACTCCCCTAGTTGCCTACCACACCCCATATGACTCCACCACTCTACTGTCACTCCCAGTTCCCCCACAACCTTGTTGTCCTACCTACAACCAGCCAAACACCATCACAACTTACACAAACAACCACCCGAACTTTCACCACCGCATCCAAACATCTTTCTATATCCCTAACCTGAGGATTTACCTATTATTGAATTTCCTTCCTATTTGAGTCAGGTTGTAATCCTATTTCTATATTAATAAAAGTTTATTTTTGTTCCACTGTTCTTTCTACTAGTTTTGGTATCATTTGGTATCAGAGCTAGCTTAACCGTAGTTCCATTCTAGGGTCTCCTAGTATTCGCCCATATCCAAGCCCCCTCCAATTTTTTTTCCTGCCGATTTCCAAACCTAGCCATGCCACCGCGAAGCGGTACATCAGACTCGACTTAGGAAGATATTCAATGAGAGATCCGTCATCTATAACGGAGACTAGCAAAACTGGATGATGGAAACCAAAAAGAGGTTACTTTCGATCATGATCGGGAGAGTCGAAGGGAAGACAGAGAGGATGAGGTTAATCAATTCCACAAGGAAGAACAACGGAACAAAAATAACTTTTATTCATATAGAAATAGGATTACAACCATACTCAAGTAGAAAGAAAATGCAATAATAGGTGAATCCCTCGGTTAGGTATGTAGGAAGATGTTCGAAGGTGGTGGTGGCGTTGGCGGGGTGGTAGGGCAAAATGAGAAAGGTCGGGTGGTTGTTTGGGTAAGTTGTGATGATGCTTGGTTAGTTGTAGGTAGTTAGGACAACAAGGTTATGGGTGAAGTGGGAGTGGAAGTAGAGTGGTGGAGGCCTATGGGAGTGGTTGGCAGCTAGGCGAGAGGTAGGAAAAGGCATCAGTGAGAAGAAGCTAAGGAGATTGGAAGTTTACAACATCATTCCAGAGTATGATTCAACTGAAGCACCACCTGTCGTCGGATATAACCCTAACAAGAGGGAAGTGACTCCACATAGATGATTATAAGACAACTCTACTAGAACTGTCTCCTACACATAGGGGACAACTATTTATATCCTCCCTACTTCTACACAAAGGAAGGAGAGTGGGTAGGTAAGAAGAATCTAGAAGAAAAACACTTTCAGAAGAAGACGGGTGTAGAAGATACGCGAAGCAGTCTCTGGATTGCGAGAGTTCACGATCCGCTTCTTTCTCCATCTGATCAGATCACAATCTCGCCCGCCCCCTACTCCACGAAGCTTCGTGGGATCGAAGTGGCCCGAAGCTGCGAGGCGTACTCAGTGCTTGTGTTAGGTAAACCTAAAAAGACTTTGGGCTTATTGTATAAAAAATGTTCTTAAACTATTAGATTTAATTGAAAATATGACACTCAGTAGGAGACAATGGAGAAAATATTTCCTGTAGCCGGCCCTACTTAGTGGGATAGAGACTTGTTGTTGCAGTATTCTATAAAGTCTCTCTAGTTGATCCACCCAAATATATGAATTTAATTTAAATAACATGCACTAGGAATGCAATGTGATATATAATATTCCACATTTATACTTAGTTATGTTTTTCTTAAAAAATATTTGAATTGGAAATAAATATGTGATTATTTACATTAATTAAACTTTGCTCACAGAGATAATTAGGCTCAATTTGGGAGGATTTTTAATTCAAATACATAATAAGTGGATTTGCTGATAAGCAATAACAAACATTAGTCATGTAGGTAATTTGTTTGTTATTTTAGCAATTGAGTATCTTGATTGACAACTCAACTTTGTAACCACTTCCTTTCCAATGCTCACCTTGAGCTTGCTTGTTTTTGCAGACCAACAACAACAACAAAGCCTTAATCCCACTACGTGGGGTCGGCTACATGAATTCTTTTTCTCCATTGCATCCTATTTAGTGTTATATTTTCATTTAGTTCTAATAAATTAAGATTATTTTTTATACAATAAGCCCAAATTTTCCTAGATCTACCTCTGCCTTTCTTAACATAAGTCGAATCTAAAACATCTACTCTCATAATCAGATCATTAGATGGTCGACGTTTAATGTGACCCAACCATCTAAGACAGCTTTCTCTAATTTTTTTCCATCACATGAGCTACACCAACCCTATCACGGATATAATCATTTCGCATTGTCATTAAGTGTAAAGTTATTCATTCACCTAATCATTCTCATCTCGGCAACACTTAACTTAGTATTATGCTTCTCTTTTAAAGGCCAACATTCAACACCATAGAGCATCTAAGAGGTACTTTTCTATCACACAAAAGGCCCGAAGCATTCCTCCACTTCAACTAAACAACTTGAATTCTACCATTAACATCCCCATCTATTTCACCATCGCTTTGAACAACAGACTTGAGATATCTAAATCGTTCACACTTTTTAATAATTTGATCATCCAAAGTTACACTTCTATCACTAGAGCTACTACTACTAAAATTACATTTCATGTATTCAGTTTTAGCTCTACTCAAATGAAGGCCTTTAGACTCTAATGTAGACCACCATAATTTAAGTTTTTCTTGGACTTTTTCTCTCGTCTTATCCATGAGAAGGATATCATCAGCAAAGAGCATACACCAAGGTACATCCTCCTGTAAAGGTCCAGTAAGACCATCCATAACTAAAACAAAAAAGATATGGGCTTAAAGCCGATCCCTGATGAATCCAACAAAATAAGGAAAATATTTGGTCAATCCTCCTTCAGTTTAAACACAAGTAACAACTTTAGTATACATATCTTTAATTGAATATAAGTGGTATCAACACCTTTTTTCTCAGGAACTCTCCAAAGGATATCTCTTGGAACCTTATCGTATGCTTTTTCTGAATCAATAAAAATCAAATGTAGATTCTCCTTATTATCTCTGAATATCCCCATCAAACTTCTTAATAAATGTATAGCTTCCATAGTAGACCTGCCCGTCATAAATCCAAATTGATTATGAGAAATTTTTGTAATGCGTCTTAACCTATGTTCAACTACCCTCTGCCATAATTTTAAAGTACGACACGTTAACTTAATTCCTCTATAATTTGCACACTCTTGGGCATCCCCTTTATTCTTAAAATTGGGACCAAAATACTCTTCCTCTACTCCTCAGACATCTTTTTAGTTTTTGAAATAATATTAAAGAGTTTAGTAAGCCAAGAAACTCCCAAATCTCCTAAATATTTTTCCATACTTCAATTGAGATATCATTAGGTTCTACAGACTTTCTACCTTTGGTTTTCTTTAAAGCCTCCTCAACATCTTTTTTACTAATGAGATGGTAAAAATGAAATGTTTTATTATTATTAACGATATTAATATCACTAATGTTGATCTTATTTTCAGAAATTTCATTAAAAAGTTTATCAAAATAATTCACCCACCTATGTTGAATATCTTTTTCTAAGAAAACACTTTTTGATTTTCATCTTTAATACACTTTACATGAGTTAAATCTTTTCTTTTCTCTTTGTTTGGCTAGTTTATACATATATTTTTCACTCTCCTTAGCATCTAATCTATTATAGAGGTCATTAAAAGCAAAATTTTTAGCGTCACATATTGTTCTTTTAGACTCCCTACGAGCCGTTTGATATTTTTCCAAGTTCTCTAAGCTTTTACATTCAAACCAATTTTTATAACATAAATTCTTATA
>NEWO01000659.1:233623-250581 GCA_003013225.1 Phalaenopsis aphrodite | reverse complement strand
TTTTATTTTTTGGCAAAATTCTTAAAATCCAGGCCATATACATCGCACTTTCAAGGCATAAAGTTGACATGCTTGACCCTCAAGGAAAGGATCAATCTTCTCACACTTTCATATTTTTGGTTAGAAATGGTCTTGTTTTTTTAATAGTCAAGATCTGCTTGCATGTGTGGGATGAAATCCAAAGTAGGGTTTGGGGAAGCTATATTGCATGGTAATAATCTTGCCTTGTTCCTCTTTCAAATATTGAAAAAGATTCTTGAACCTTATGAGCTGCACATAAAGCCTTAAACTACATATTTTACCAATTTGATAGGATTTCAGGGTCCTTATCCCTCGATCAAGGGGCAACACTACATATCTATTTTGGGTTATCCTTGCATTTTTTTTTATCATGTAGGGGTTCATTTAAGTTTAATCTCTGCATTATTGATACCGTTACAGGACTGCTATAATGTTATTTGGGAAGAGGATTTAATGGGCAGGTTGTGGAATAACAAGAGATGGAAATATATGAGGTTTACGACGTTTGGATGGGAATATGTGTCGTTTGGCTATTGTCCTTTCTGAAATCAGCTAGAAGAACCTTGGAATGATGAGGTAGGAGCAACGATGAGGTTTCACCACCTACTCTTGAGCAAGATACAAATGCACCACTTGCGATCAAAACTCATAAAGCAGGAAATGATATAACAATCTCCATAATACTCAAAATAAAGTAAAAGTCTCTAAAAACAGTGAAATAAACTTATAAATAGACGCCATTGTAGTAATAAACCTAATTATAAAGATAATAATGGGAAATAAGGCTAGAAAAGTAAAGAAATTATGTTGAATTTGAAAACGGCGCAAAAAACTCCTGTAAATAGGATTTTCACAAGCGGAACTCTTGCCCAGTTCATTCTGCACTCGTTGTAATCACAAAAACTCGTGATACCATGGGTTTCCACAGTGGAATTTGCAGGGCTTTGCAGACATCAATTTTTATGTTTTTCTCCCCGGCCAGGAGAGACTTCTTCTCTAGAAGTTTCAGGAATTGATTTATTATCATCATAACAAAATCGTTGCCTTCATCTGTCTGAGGCAGTCCCACTGTAAAATTTATGGTCATAACCATTCCATGCAACTCCAAAGCATATACGTCCTTCCAAAATCTATCCTGATAGATTAAATACTCATCATTCTTCGACACAATCAGAGAGTTAAAGTTACATCTGGGCATAATCAGAGCTAAAATTACATCCTTACAATAATTAGAACTAAAATTGCATTTGGGCTAGTACTCTCACGTATAAAATCTCGAGCCATAAAATGTGTAACATGTTTTTGGAATTTCTCATATATTCAGATGGTCACATATCAAGGGCAAGTTGGTTTAGGAGAAAATTTTCTATAATGAGATCTATGACATGCTGAATCTCTCTCAATGATAGCTATCCCGAAGGCAAACTATCAATCACATCCAAAAACTTCTTCAATTGGTGTTACCCTTTTTCTAGTATTTGCTCCTCAGAAAAATTACTTCTAAGACAACCAATGTTAGTTTTGTTGGGGGTTCATTAATGTGCTCAACTTGAATCACTAGAAACTCTCCCTCGTCAGTTGCAGGCCAATGCTTTTCTTTGACTTCTTCATCCTAACTCGTGTCACTGTCAATTTCCTTAACTACTCCTGCCCAGTGAAATATATCCTCCTATTTAGGCAATTAGATACAATGTGTCCAAAATCATGTCACTTGAAATATTTCTTGGTTGGGACAGATCTGAGAGTACCAAAGATCTCCATTTTCCTCCAATATGAGTTGGGGCCTCTAGCGGGATCGGCGTGGATCCTCCACTGAGTGTATTCTTGTCTTGATTCAGGTGTTGAACTCTGCCTAAAGTGTGTTGTAGACTTGATATTGCTGTGTTGCCTCCTAATTTCATGGCTAAGGTTTGGGTATTCTATAATGTCCAAAAGGGCAGTAGCTGTATAACGTTGCCAATTTACTCCCTCAATCACCCAAGATATCTGTTTATGGTGTTCTCCTTGGGCTTCACTTGTTAACAATTTAACATAAGCCGTTTGACTCAACAATGTACTTCTCTATTGAGAGATTTTATTGCCGTAAATGGTGAAGTCTCAAAAGAAAGTCTAGTCTATATAATGATGGTAGGTACTTGTGACGCATCTCTTTTTTCATTTTGGACCAGATAGTGATTTTATGTTTTCCCTCATGCTGATGTAGATGCTTAAAATTTCTCTATCAAGCATTTTTTATGAGCTTGATAGCTGCTAGTTTACCCTTCTTTCAGATAGGATGTCCTTGTACTCAGACATATTCCAGTGCTTAAAGTCACTCAAATGAATTTGTCTGGACCCATGCAATCGTAAAAATTCAATAAAGTTATCTTTACTTCAAGGTCCTAGTTTCTCTGATATTCTTTGCCAAATCGTCAGGGTATTAGTTCTTCGTCACCGGAAACTTTCTGATGAAAGAGATTCCTCTTCACTTGATATGGCGAGTGGTCATCACTGTGGGTGATCTCAACAGATTGACTCATTTCAAATGTTGCAAACCTTTATTGCAGTTGGAGAATTTTCCACTGTATGTCCGCTATAGTAAGTTTTTGAACACCTCACTGAGGGTTTCTCCTGGGCGACTTGGCATTATTTTCTTTGGATTATGTTTCATATGAGTGTTGGCTGGCAAGTCAAGGTTGGTCGGTGGTTTAGATTTTGGTGGTAGGTGTCGGGATGAAAGTTTGGTGAAGGTAGGAAGATTGGATTTTAAAAATTTATGATTTTGGCTAGGATTTGCGATAAAAATGGTTTGGGTATTGAGAGGGGATATATATATATATATATATAAATACATACATACATACATACATACATACTTATATACATAGGGAAGCACATAATGATAATCTCCGGCTCTGCCGCAAGCAAGATTTGCCGCTAACCTGTCCGTAGAGGATTGTTTCGTTTTCCGCGATCGTCGACAACGACGTAGGGATTCTGCGGTTTCGTTCGCGCCAGCTTCTGCGTCGAGCGTCAACCTCGTCAAGCTGCAAGTTCTGCAGCTTCTGCATCGGCGTCCAGCTCTGCGGCTCATCGTTCTGCGTCAGTTTTCGACGTTTCTTCTGTTCGTGTCTGCGCCAGTGCTTCTATCCGGCCCGATGTTCTGCTTTGTTTCTGCGCCTTTCTCCAGCCTGACGCAAGTTTCTCGTTGCAGGTGACAGCTGGTTATTTTGATGACACTTCCTTTTTCTTTTGCTGAATCGACAAAGACTTCCTTTGCCCACGTGGTGGGAAATCCTCAGGTGGAGTCTGCAGTGGTATTCCCCTCAAACTATAAGGAATGTCGCGATGACATAGATGATTGTCCTTTTGTTAAGAAGGGAAGTAAGAAAGGTGAGAAAACAACAATTTTTTTCTCTGACTTAGAAATTTCTATCATGACAGAAAAATTCAAGTTTGCTCTCATTGGAAAATTTCAGTGGGGACACCCATCTATGGAGATTATCAGAAAGAGCGTAGATGATCTTAAGCCAATAGGCAAGTGGAAGGTGGGACTTATGGATGTGAGACATGTGTTGATCCAACTAACAATGGCTGAAGACTACATCAGAATTTTCTCCAAGAAATATCTTAATATCGCAGGAAGGCTATGACGTTACTTAAGTGGTCTCCTGATTTCGAACCAAATCATGAAACTCCCACTGTACCGATATGATTTAGTTTACATGGTCTCAAGCTGCATTTTTTTCACCCTCAGGTTCTCTACTCTATTGGGGCCATCCTAGGAGATCCTTTGAAGCTAGATTTATCTACTTTCAACTTAACCAGACCCTCGGTTGTCAGAATACTTGTGTAAAGGGATATTACTTTACCGAATGTTACTGAAGTCTGGCTGGGCACAACCCACAATGGATATTGGCAACAAATCGTCTTGGAACACAGACCCCCACTGTAAGATGTTTGGTCATATCTTTGATAAATGCTACAAGCTCCATCCTAATTTGAAAAGTAAGATTCAAGTGAATAAGGATGGGTCTAACCCAATTGCTCTGGACATTTTAGTTCCACCTAGGGAGGATACCACCAGATAGGTGGTGTCTGTTGCCCCTGAGGACCCCCTTCATGACACTGCTGTTACTGTTGCTGCGAGGGACGTGATGTTGGCACCTTCAAACCACCTCATAGAAAACAATACTGATGGACTATTACTTACAAATGAAACTGTTCAGACAGATAATCAGGAGAGCCTTGCAACTACACTTCTTCAGGAAGTATCCGGTGCAGAGGCAACTCATACTTCACATATGCTAGAACTAATTGTGGGTACTATGGTTGATATTCCTTCTGCTTTAACTCTGCCACCCCTTCAGACTGATTCTTCGGAAGAGGAATGACAGGTCTATTCCAGCAGGAAGAAGAAGAATTGAGGCAGACTCCAGCTCGGGAACATATTGGATGATACATTGGTTACTTCTGGCAATGACAATCATCTTACCAGCTTACTAGCTTGTTCTTTTCCTAAAACTAGAGGCAGAGGCAAGACCAAATTGAGTCGCTCTCAAGCCACCTGATACTATGTATTTGGACACTGTTAGGTTTTTTAGTGGGCAGAGAGCCATGTTTGGGCCCTCCCACACTTTGTATCTGTATCTTTCTTTCTACTTAATATATTAGCCTTTTTGGGCTTTTAATATATATATATATATATACACACATACATACATATATACATACACATACATATACATATATACATACAGATGGAGTTTTAGATTTTGGCTACAAATTTAGGGTTTGCTAGGCTCTGATACTAGACGATACCATTCTATGGTCCTAGAAGATGTTTGGGAAGTCAATGTAGTAGGAGGTTGTTGTGGAATAGCTAGGGAGTGAAACAATGTGATGTCTATTGCGTTTGGATGGGGATGGACGTCATTTGACTGCCCTTATTGAAATCAACGAGAACAATTATGAAATGGTGTGATATGAGCAACAAGGAAGTTTTACCACAAGTTCTTGAACAAGATACATGCATATCATTTGCAAAAGGAAAAGATACAATACTTTTAAAGCAGGAAATTAGTGATAGCAATCTCCAAAATACTCAAAATAAAGCAAAAGTCCCTCTAAACAGAAAAAAAAACAAATATATATAGTCTCCCTTGTAGAAATAAGCCTAATTAGAAAGAAAAAAATTTAGGAAAAGAATTATGTTGAATTTGACAACAATGCAAATAAATCTCTTAATTAGGATTTTCACAAGTGGGACTTGTGCCATCCTGTAACGTCCCTTCCCGCACTCTCGGGAACCATGGAAACATGTTATACCACAAGATTCTGCTCCGAGATTTTACGGGGTTCTGCGGACATCAATTGTGAAGAGTCTATTTTTGTGATATGAACTTATTACTCGAGGTCTTAATAAAGATTGTTTAATCATTTTTAATATCTTTTTGCTCTTTCTTTTTCGAGAAAATTATTGCATCTTAAGGGCTCCACATAAAACCTAATCCAAATATCATACCATTCAATTAGATTAGTCACATCCTCATTCCCAGATTAGAGGTATCATTACAAATTTGAGTTGTGTTATCGCTGCATTCCCTTTTCATGGACGGATTAATGTATGAAGCCTTGTCGTTGCATTGTAGCGAGGCTATATTATGTAATTTGAACTCGTTACTCGGTGCCTTGTTAAAGACAACCTAATATTTCTACCTGCTGTTCTTTTCTTTGTTTTCTAATAGATGACAATGCAAAAGAATAAAGAGGCTTCTAATACAACAACAACAAAACCTTCATCCCACTACGTGGGGTCGGCTACATGAATCCTTTTTTTCCATTGCGTCCTATTTAGTTTCATATTTTCATTTAGTTCTAATAAATTAAGATCATTTTTTATACAATAAGCCCAAGTTTTCTTAGTTCTATCTCTGCCTTTCTTAACTTAAGTCGAATCTAAAACATTTGCTCTCCTAATCGGATCAGCAGATAGTCGACGTTTAATGTGACCAAACCATCTAAGACGACTCTTCTCTAATTTTGTCCGTCACTGGAGCTACACCTTAAGAGGCTTCTAATACACACATAAAAATTTTCTTGCCAATCTTTTTGCAAGACAAATCTTTAATTTATTGTTGCTGGGAAATTTTAGTAATTTGAAACACATGTTTTACGATTTTTTCAATGAAATTCTTTGCTACTCATCAGTTTAAGCTCGTTAGTGCAAATTAGTATGGCTTTTCGCTACAATGTTGCTGTTATTTGTGCTGGGAGGGCCCTTGTGGATTTGTTGTTCTCTTTAACTTTCTAAAACTTATAAGTTATCAGTTTTTTACGTTATAATTTCTCATAAAGCATGATGATTCTGTCTAAAACGCAGGTGTTGCTGGCGGTGCATCTTCAGGAAAAACAACTGTCTGTAATATGATTATTGACCAACTTCGTGACCAAAGAGTTGCCCTAGTCAACCAAGTAATATGAATTCTTTACCTTTTACTTTGATTTGGCTTATAAAACTGTTTCATAATCATAAAGATAGTATCATTTGTTATTCAAACTAGAAGCAGTTCCTATTTAGGACTGGACAGGATGGACTGAAGACATAATGAAGTTTAATATTTCTGACAAACATTGGGAAACATTGACTAGCCACAAGACAGCATAAATTTATAACCTTGCTTTCTGTTTGCTTTTTAATGACTTAACAATGCTTATATTTTTTAAGAGGTTGATGTTGAATTCTCCAATTACACGAACTGGTGAATCTTTGAAGAAATTTATACTTATTCCTCAATATTTGAATTGCGTAAGATAGGCAAATGGAAATATGAATTTTACTTATAAAGTAATTTCTTATTTTTTTTTTCTTTTAGTAGTGTGTGATTTTTGTATTACTCCGATATCAAAGTTGTTACCTCGCTATGTTATTGTATTGATGATCTGTGTTTACTCGATTTTCTGAAATTTATTGACGCGAGAGCTTACCAAGACACGGTATTATAGCTGCTAAAGTGCTGCGGTCCCTTTTTCTTATCTGATTCCTTGCCTTGTATAGCTTTTCATTTTCTAGTACTTTTTTCATCTACCTTCTTTTTTTCCATCACCTTTTTATTTCGATTCCCTAGCTATTCTACCTACTATTCCTCTATTTGCTTTATTTAAGGTTACTTTTTGCCTTTCGGATTTCAAATTTTTGTCAGGACATCTGCTAGCGTCTGTTTTCCTCTTCGAGAGCTGTATTCGAGAGATTGGGTGGTGTTCTGGCCGTATTTCTTTCCCGAGGTGGTGATTATCTTACCCCTACCCCTTTTGCATCCTCCCACATCTCTCCCGATCGCCATATCTAGCTGCAGGCACCCACAACAGCATTCCAATTGTTGTTTTCAGCAGCCTCCAACATCCCAGCCGCCTCCTCCTTCCTTCTAATGTTGCTGCCGTCCAAACCGTCCCTTGTTTCTGTTGTCCCAGCCTTCCACCGTGCCGCTGCTGCCCAAGACACCTAGGGAACACCTCCTTCATGTTGTCCCACTGCTATCCATTCCCAACTTCTCGCCGCCATCACTCAGAACAGCCACCAAACTTCCTGTACCTATATATTGCACCTCTCCCTCGCTGCCACCATCATTCCTTTGTGGCCGCCACCTCCGCCAGCCATTTCGATCGACTTAGCCGAATGCCACCACTCTTGGGATACACTTTAGTGATATTTGCTTGTGTCGTGCTATTATATTTTCCCTTTTAAGTGTGTTGGTTATAACCATTTTTTTGTTTTGGTAATATTATTTATTTTTTCTAGTGTGCTTTAGGTTAACTGTGGTATCATGCACTTTATGTGGATTTGTTACCATAGTTTCTTCCATGGCATCCTATGGCTCTTTATTTTTCTTTTCACTAGTTTAATGAACGATTCTATGCTGGTAACCCATAACTCTTTGCTTCGGTGTCACTTTCTCTATATTTTTTGTGGCACTCACGGGGTTTCTTTTGGTAGAGAAATGGGTATTTTAACATTCTAGATAATCTATTCTACCAGGCATGAAAGTGTTGCATTACAAATCCACATTTTGGTAGTTGTCGTAGCATTGAATTTAGATTTTTTGTGCGCTTTTTTTGAGCTTTTTGGGTTATCAGGTTCCGTAGAGTCAAGTCTCAATAAAAATTACTGCTTGTTGTGTAGGTTTACTTTATTAAGAGACCATTTTTTTGGTTTATGTAAACATAAGTTAAATTATTTTTTGAATAAATTTTTGGATTGATTTCCTATTCTTCTACTTCCATGAGCTTACTTTTTGACTAAATAGGCAACTTGACGAAATCTAGGAGAGGTTATAATCTTATACAAAATAGTGGCTTGATTTATCTAATTTTTCTTCTATTTTTCCTAATCTGTTATTGGTTCAAATGCTCAATTTTATTCAAATTGGATACAGTTTGGTTTTCTAAAAGCGCATGTTCTTTAACTAGTTCATTAATTCAGTCTGTTCTAAATATCTACATTTCTTTGTTTGTCATCAAATTGATTTTCTTCATATTCAGGTTTCATTGAAAGTAACATATTGTTGTTAAAATTTGTTTGTAACTTGGTGTAGTTTCATCACATAGTATCTGATTTTGTGCTTTCGTCGGAGATTTGCATAAGAAAACTCTTGACCTCTAGATGTGAGGTTCAATATCAGTCATTTGAAGGATCAGCGAAGCGATGAAATTTTATTAAACTTGCCAAATAAAAATGAGTGAACATTTAAATATCTCAAGTCTATAGTTCAAAGTGTTGATGGTCCATATAGGAATGTTATTACTTGAATTAATGCTGGATGCTTGAAGTGGAGGAATGCATCAGGCTTATTGTGTAGAAAAGTATCGCTTAGACTTAAGATTAATTTTATAAGATAGTGGTGAGGCCTACAATGTTTTGTGGCGCAAAAATGTTGGCCTGTAAATGAGAAGCATAAAATTAAGTGTCGTTGAGATGAGAGTGCTCAGGTGGATGGGTGGTTTTACACTTAGAGATAATGCTAATCAATATCAATGAAAGTGAAAGGGTTGAAGTAGCTACAGTGACATATAAGGTTAGAAAGAGTTTCCTTAGATGATTTGGTCAAGTTAAACGTCGATCATCTGATGAGCCCCTTAGGAAAGTAAATTTTTTAGATTTGACCTATGTTAAGAAAGATAGAAGTTGATCTAAAAGGACCTGGGGAAGTTGTATAGAAAATGATCTTAATTGATTAAATTAATTGAAATATGACATTAAAAGGACATAGTGGAGATAAATGATTCATGTGGCAAGCCCCGCTTTGTGGGATAAAGGCTTGTTGTTGTTGTTGATATTTCAACTAATGGTAAGATGGATGCCAAAGACATAATTGAAATGAGATGAACCCTCCCCCCATCTTCCTTTTCTCTTCTCAGCGTGCATAATTTCATGAACGAGAAAGCTAATTGATGATTTCTTATTTTTCATCCTTTTAAATTTTACTTCTTTATAGGAAAAGAAAAAATGGTATGGTTGATTCAAATGTTTAGAGAAGAGATCTAACTTAGAAATGCATGAAATTGAAATCTCAGTCAAATACTTTGTCACGTATGCATTCTTTGTGGTAAAAAGATAAATGAAGATATATCTTGAGCGAAAGAGTACGTTATCTATAATTCTAATTCTTTTAGTTGCAGTAATGTTATTAAGCATAAGCAAGTACCTTCAAATGTAAAAGTGGAGCTATTCGTTTATTAAGGAGTTAAAAAATTGAACTAGAGTTTACATATAAACACATGGAAAGGGTGGTTGATATTTTCGAAGAACAAAAATATTTAACCTCTTTTGCACTGTGATACTAGAGCATTTAAATGAATATCTGGACCAAGAAGCACTAAAATGAAGAGTTCAATGGATCATCATTTTTTATTTAAAGAATCTAAAAAAAGATGTTGCATGAAGGAAAGATACAAGAAAAATGAGAATGGAAAAATATGGATAAGGAATCAGAGATACAACCATACAAATGCATGGCTAGGTGATTCTATTAAGAATGATATCCTTTCAATGTGGTGAAGCTGGAAGTGTTTGATCATATAGCCGAGGTAATTGTGTGGTATGGATTATGTCTTCGACCGATGTCTTATTTTTAGTGGAGTTCTACTTTAAAAGAAACTGTAAGTAACTTTGAAGGTTTCGGATGATCTTAAAATTTTTCAAGAGAAGGGGTGTGCTCTTTTATGGGTGGACTAATCATAGAGGGTGATTTATAATTAATATTTTTGATTAATGCATCATCACATGCTATATATTACTGGAGTCAATTATCGCATTTGAATATTCGAAAAACGTGAAGCTCTTTTAACTCTTAAATGCACAAATAAATATGATTAGAGAAGGGAATGTGTTTTAAGTGATTATGGATCACTATCAAATTTTTGTCATTATTAGCGACATTAGATAATATGAAGACATCTTTTGTTCATATAGGTCAAAATATTATTGAGAATATGCACATGTACTAGATACCATGTACAACCCATTGTACTGATTTGATTTTGAGGATTTTGGAGGTGACTTAAATAAGAAACAAAACACTTTCAAAAAAATTTTGTAGTTAACTAAATATATATGTTCATGAGTTTATTCTTAAGGTGAAAAAAAGATATATAGTGGCGTGGAATGGTTGAAACAAGGCATCACTCATTTAGGAGGTGGTATTCATATAAGTAAATGTACTTTGTAAAGCATCAAAGTAAGAAGAAAGTATTTTCCTCTCTTTGTTTATGTTGTCATGGTTTCAGAGCAGGAATAAAATTTCTGGAACCCTAGCTTTCTCCTTGCCAAACCGTGAGAAAACGCTTCGTCTCTTTGTCCTATGATGTCTGAATATACAAATGATTCTGCTACTTCCACTTAGCTCTCGACTCTGTTGTCTGCTTCCACATGACTCTCCTCTAGAACCATCGAAATCATCCAGCCCAGATCACCACAATCCGGCTCAATGGTGAGAATTTTCTATGCTGGTCACAATCGGTGAGGATGTACATTAGATGAAGAGGGAAGATAGGCTACCTAACAGGGGAAGTTCGTGAGCCAACAACTATAGATCCATCCCACGCAACCTGGGATGTAGAAAATTCCATGATAATGACCTGGCTGGTGAACTCTATGGAAGATGAGATAGGCGCAAACTACATGTGTTACTCTACTGCCAAAGAACTCTGGGAGAATATGACCCAAATGTATTCGGATATAGGTAACCAATCACAGGTTTATGAACTTTCTCTAAAACTTGGTGATATTCATCAAGGTAATGATTGTCACAAAATATTTTAATGCTTTGAAGAGAATATGACAAAACCTAGACTTGTTTAATGATCAAGAGTGGAAGTGTCCTGATGATGCTAGTAGGTATAAGACCATTGTTGATGCAAATAGAACTTTAAATTTCTTGCTGGTCTTAATGAGGATTTTAACGAGGTAAAGGGTAGAATTATTGGGAGAAGTCCCCTGTCTTCAATCCATGAGGCTTTCTTGGAAGTCCACCGCGAAGAAACTTGAAGAGGAAATGCTCAACAAAAATCCACTCCTACTAGCATACCTGAGACTTCGACATTCAATTCCGAAGTTTATATCAACATGCAGAATGCTCTACATCCATAAAAGAATGAGGAGAAATCCCGGGTGTGGTGTGATCACTGCAATAAACCACGACACACTAGAGAAACTTGCTGGTATCTTCATGGGAAACCTGCAGATTGGAAACAACGGAACAAGTGCCAGCCACCTACCGTAGACACTGCTGCTGATCAGATCAGCCCATTTAGCAAGGAGCAAATCGATTAACTCCTGAATCTGCTAAACCCCAATTCGGCTATTGGTACTCCAAATTGTTCGCTGGTACATGCAGGTAGAAAATTAAATCCTTGGATTATTAATTATGGAGCTTCTGATCATATGACAAATTTACACCATTTATTTTATTCATATAACCCATGTTCTAGCCATGAAAATGTTCGTATTACGAACGGTAGTTTCTCTTCTATTGCTAGAAAATGAAACATTAACCTGTCTAAGAGTATAAGTCTTAAATCTGTACTCCATGTTCCAAAACTCAAATGTAACATTCTATTCGTCAGTAAACTTTTAAAAGATTCTAACTGCCGTGTAACTTTTTGTGAATCTTGTTGTGTCTTTCAGGACCCGAAGTCCGGAATGATGATTAAGAGAGATAAAGAGATAGGAGGACTTTATTACTCTGTGGACACTATTCCAAGTAATAAAAAGGTTCAAGCTTAAATCAGTATGAGTTTGAACCCTACATTAGAAAAAATAATAGAATGACATCTTAGACTAGGCCATCCAAGTTTTCCATATTTAAGACATCTATTTCCTCATATGTTTATGGGTGTTAATTGTACCTTACTTCATTGTGAAACGTGCTATTTGCCAAAAATTCATCGCATAAATTTTGCTCCAAAACCATACTATCCTTCAAAACCTTTTTTCATAATCTATAGTGAGGTTTGGGGACCTTCAAAAATCAAAATATTATCTGGAAAAAGAGGTTTTGTCACTTTTATTGATGATAACACCAGAATATGTTGGGTTTATCTTATAAGCAAGAAATCAGAAGTTGAAAAACTCTTTCAAGATTTTTACAACATGATTGAAACTCAATTTGAAAGAAAAATATGCATCTATAGAATAAACAATGGAACTGAATACTTTAATGAATGTTTAGGGGAGTTTTTAATAAACAAATGCATGATTCATCAATCTACATGTCGTGACACTCCACAACAAAATGAAATTGCTGAAAGAAAAAATAGACATTTACTTGAGTTTGCTCAGGCTATTATGCTTTCAATGGACGTTCCTAAATATTTATGGGGAGACGCCATTTTAACAACATCATATTTAATAAATTGAATGCCCATTCGAGTTTTACAATATACAACTCCTCTAAATAAGTTCACAACCAGTTTTTCAATTCTACAAATGTTTTCAAATATTCCCTTAAAAATATTTAGATGCACATGTTTTGTTCATATTCCAAATAAATTTCAATCAAATTGGATCCAAAATTTGAAAATTGCATTTTTCTTGGATATGCTTCAAACAAAAGGGGTTACAAATGTTTTAACCCTGTCACTAAAAAAACTTACATTAGTATGAATGTGATCTTCATGGAAAAAATTCATTTCTTTCACGAAAATCTACTTTAGGAGTATAATACAGATGAAGAACATAATTTTTGACGCTTTTTGATCCATTATCAAGAATTGTTCTAACACCAAATACATCTAAAGTTCTTAATAAAAATGAATCTGAAATAGTTGTTAAAAGTAATAAAAACCAGGAGAATCCTAGTCAAAAGACACCAGAAGTTATCTTGCCTAACACAGGGAGAAATACTGCAGAATAAAGAACCCCTGGTTTATTCCAGGAAAAGACTCCATAAAAGGAAAAATGTTTAAATTGAATCTTTAGTTCCCTCCCAATCTGAAGAACCGAATGATGGTCCTCAAGAAATACAGGTAATTTCCAATTATGACCTTATTTTTTAATCAATAGAAGCTCTCTGGATCTTTCGATAGTCTTTAGAAAATGAACACGTCTTGTACTACCAAACATCTTATTACAGAATATCTATCCTACAAAACAATCTCACACAAACATCAAGTTTTTTTTTCAAAATTTTCTAATTTGTCTGAACCTAAAATAGTACAGGAAGCACTTAATAATTCGAATTGGAGAATAACAGTAAAGGAAGATTAAAAAGTATGAATATACTCAGAGTCAAGCTGATCATACTATGTTAACATTCAAAAACTAGTAAACTTACTATACTTATTGCTATGTTGATAATATTATTCTTTCAGGAGATGATGCTAAGGAAATTTAGACATTGAAAGAAAGATTGGTCAGAAAATTCGAGATTAAAAATCTGGGGCCGGTATAGTACTTTCTCGGTATTGAATTTGCCAGATCAAAGGAGGGGGTTTTTATTAATCTGCGGAAGTATGTACTCGACTTGTTCAGTGAAACCAGAAGGCTTGGGTGCAAAGCAGCTGAAACTTTGATTGAACCAAATAAAAAGTTACAAGTGACATATGAAATAGATAATATTAATAAAGAACAATATCAGAGACTGGTGGGAAGACTAATTTACCTTTCACACACTCGTCCTGATATAGCTTAAACTGTTAATAGGATAAGTCAGTTTATGCACTCTCCAAACACGCATCACTTGGAGGCTGTGTATCAGATCCTTAGGTATCTGAAAGAAACGCCTAGAAAAGGACTATTGTTCAAGAAAAATGAGCACTTACAGATAGAAGCATTTACAGACACAAATTGGGCTACGAGTATTACAGATAGAAGGTCAACCTCAGGGTACTGTACGTTTCTAGGAAGAAACTTAGTAACCTGGAGAAGTAAGAAATAAGGTGTCGTGGCAAGAAGCAGTGTTGAAGATGAATTCAGATCTGTGACTCACAGGATATGTGTTGTTCTATGGATTAGAAGAATTCTTAAGGAGTTAAAAATTCATAGTCCACCACCAATGAAGGTGTACTGTGGTAATAAGTCAGCAATCGCCATCGCCCTTAATCCTGTCCTTCATGATCAAACAAAGCACATAGAGATAGACAAACACGTCATCAAAGAAAAAATTGACAAAGTAGATTTCTGCTTGGTGTACGTTCCTTCCCACAACCAAGCTGCAGATATTCTAACGAAAGGTCTTCACAAGAGACAATTTGACAGTTTAGTGTGCAAGTTGGCTCTAAAGGATATTTTCATGCCAACTTGAGGGGGAGTGTTGAAAATCCAATTTGATTTACAACATTAATGTTTTCTTTTATAGATTATTGTGTAGCTGTACAAATCTTTGCATAATTAGCTATGTAATATAATTGGAAATAGCTGTAAGCAATTAGATAATGTCATTTTTAAGATATAAGCAATTAGGTAATTTCCTTATTTAAGATATAGGCAATTAGGTAATTTCCTTATTTAGGAGGTGGTATTCGTATAAGTAGATGTACCTTATAAAGCATCAAAGTAAGAAGAAAGCATTTTCCTCTCTTTGTTTATGTTTTCAAAGACCTCATCAATCTTCACTGCCAATTATTTAACGGCATACAACAAATGACATCACCTATCTAGTAATGTTGAAGATGTGGTGCTCGATTCTTGTTTTGTAAAAACTCGAAGTACAAGAATAATATCCAATGGTATCCTTTACAGTTTCTGCATCTGTTCAGTACTTTATCCAGTTACTCCTTGCAGTTGGCTTTTTTTGCAAGATGATAAGTAGCTGTGTATAAACTTTTTTTGTTAAGTTTTCTGACTTCATGTTTTGTTCTTCTTACATCCTAGACTTAATGCTGCCCATTTTTATTTTTTGCTGATTTTTAACCTCCTCTGTCAATCCAGGAATCTTTTTATTATGACCTGACTGATGATGAAATGGCTCTAGTTCATGAATACAACTTTGATCATCCAGGTTCTATTTCTCATTTTCACGGATCATGGAAACAAATTTACCTGAGCTTCATTTTTACCGTATGTTTGACACTTTAGCTTGAATTTTGTCAAGCGTCTATCTTTTTTTTTTTTTGTTCTGACAATCTTCTAAGCTTTTAGGTAAATAAAATGATTAAGAAACTAAGGAAATCCCATTAAATGCTTTTGTGGTAATTGATCCATTCTATTCATTTTTTTTCTGTAATTGTAAAAATTATTATAATTTTTAGCTTAATTTTTAAAACCTTTTTGAATGTCATTAACAATGAATGATCCGTAACCCAGATAACTTGCCCAAGTTCTGTAGCTAGGATGCATAACGGGACCATTGGAACTAATCACTTCATTTCTTTGTCGAGCAGTTCAAGCTATGGGTACAAATGATAGATTCGGATAAGTGAAATCAATTTCTATCACGGTATCTTTTGGATTCCTAATATGGTACCATATTCTGACTTGCTGATTTCGGTAGACTGGACGTTCTTTTTTGGTAGGGAGGAAATCAATTTCTTTTTTCACCGTAGAACTTTTTAATTTATAATCAAGGAGTAATTACAATATACTAAGATACAACCTAGTGAACATAGGCAACACACCTGAAATAGAAACCTTATAAAATTTGATATTTTCCTGTATTAAAACTCCCACTCTCTCTCTCTCTCTCTATATATACATATATATGCTTGCTCTAGCTTGTTATATAATTAAGAGAAACTTTGTACTAATAGCCGTTAAACTGGAGGCATGAGCTGATAATTTTCCTTGAAAATACTGCATCCTGAATTATTTGACAATCAACCTTCATTTTATTAGTATTGCGGATGGACATATGCTTGCAGAGTAATAACCATAGGTTGAGTAACTTTAAACAATCCATTAAAAGAGCTCTTGACAAAAACTTTGCAAAAATTTTTTAAACTAAGCATGTTGTCTAAGCTCGTGGATGACATCTGCGGTTCTACCTCTTAACAACATATTCAGATGGGTCCATATAAAATCCCTCATTAAGACTGCTTGGAAAGAAGTCATTACTCGGATCCTTTTGGAAAAGATATCAACCTTGATTGATGATTTTAAATAGACTAGTCCTGATGATTTTAAGCTTAGATAATGGGCCAAAATAGTCTTTCCCATTGATCAATCTGAACCTTTTGCACTGATCAAACAAGCCATTAGGATGAAAATTGACAATGAACACGTAAAGACAAGAATTGTTCCAAAAGTTAGAGCAACTAGATTTCTTTTTTCTTGATTGATTAGAGAACTAAACTTTACATATATTATCATATTTCCCTAGAGGATGCTGTATCACTTAATATGGTATGAGTATAGATATAGCTGATGTTCGGACAGAGAAACCAGATTCGATCGATTCACAACCAAATTACACCATGAAAAACACGCTGATCTGAGAGATCCGGAACAAAAAAAAAAAAAAAAAAAA